>CAUYPK010048037.1:0-52616 GCA_963574355.1 Loris lydekkerianus
CTAATCAAATGCACGTAGTCTCCAGTCGTCTTCTGCCATCTGCTTGAGGGGGCGGTGCTTCAGCTCAGTCCACAAGTCACAGCTGAGCTGAAGAGGTAGGCGGCTGAACTGAACTATTTTCCACTGAACTGTTTAACCCACAATTATATAACCCACAGCTTGATTACCTGTTAAGCTACAGTATTCTGCACTTTATTTAAAGTTTTAAAGTTGTTATTGCTAGTTTACAGTTTTTCTTTAGCAATAAATATTGAAAAGCATTTAACCTACTGATTCCTCAATCATTGTAATTATTTTGAGTATATATTTTTATTTTTGAAATTTACCAGTGGCTGCTGCATTTTCCACCTCGGCTTATACTCGAGTCACTAAGTTTTCCCAGTTTTTAGGGTAAAATTAAGGGGTTCGGCTTATACTCAAGTATATACGGTAAATGAGTTCACTTTAAACCAGTTTGCCAAGTTCCACTCAGTCTCATCCCTCCCTGCCCCAAATTGATACCCCAAACATGTAGAGGCTCAAAAACATCCCAAATGTTTGGGAGGAAGGATCTGAAGGTGCACCCCAGGGAACTTCCAACAGAAGCCTGCCATCTGGAGTCTTTCCAAATCTATTTCCTTCTCTTCAACTCAGTTCAGATTGTGCAGAGTTTGCGCTACTTCACAGGGAAGAGATGGAGTTCCCCAGAGCTAAAACATGCCCTGGCCAGTGCTGAGACGCTTCTGTGCTCTCTCACCCCCAAAAGAAGCTGCTCCTACAGAAGAAAACACACGGCTTGCCCCAGGACTGCTCCCCACCTCTTCACCAGGATACCGTTTTACTGGGAAGCCAGTGCCCACCCAGGGATGCCAAAATCTCTTACCAAAAGCTCAACACTTGTCTACAAAACTGCATCAGAACAGTGACGACAAGTAGTGAAGAAGGAAAGAGAAATTTATTGCTTTGCTGACGAAGGAGGAAGAATGGAGGATTATCATTTCAAAGTCCAAATTTCCTCTATTTCCACTCTGTCCCCCTTGACCCAACTGTCATTTAGCAGTGAGGTTGTCTACTTTCTATGATTTTGTGCACAGGTGAGAGTTTTTTGTTAGAATTGATCTCTAATCTTATTCCCCAATCTTATTCCCCTATGGTCTGAGAAGCTACATGTTATATTTTCTATTTTTTGGAAATTTAGTGAGAAATATTTTGTGGCCTAAAATATGGTCAATCATAGAGAAGAACATACATTTAGTGGTTTGGGGTAGAATGTTCTATAAATGTCTGTCAGGCCCATTTGGTTTCAGTTCTGTTTAAGTCCATCGTTTCTTTGCTTATTTTCTGCCTGGAGGATCTGTCCCATTCTGTCGATGGGATGTTGAAGTCTGCAGCATATTATAATGCTGCTGTTTATCTTTTGTTAGGGTTAAATAGGGTTTGTTTTATGAATCTGGGCACACTTGTGTTAGATGCAGAACTATTTAGAATTGTTATGTCTTCTCATTGAATTGCTCCCTTCACCATTATAGGATGACTATCTCTGTCTTTATTTTTGTTGATTTGAAGTCTATGTTACCTCATGTGAGAATGGCTACATCAATTTTCTCAGTTTCAGTTGTGTGGAGTATTTTTTTTTCTATCCCTTGATCTTGAATTGGAATGAGTCCTTGTGGGTTGGATGTGTTTCCTGGAGAGCAGTTACTTGGTTGTATTTTTTTTATCCATTCATCCTTCTTGTGTCTCTTGAATGGGGAATTCAAGCCATTCACATTTATTAAAATAATTGATAAATGGGGGCAGATTTCTGTTCATCTTGTTGAGTAGAACTTTATTGCTTTGTTTTACCTATTGAGCTATTGTGGTATTTGGGTCTGACCATTAGCTTCTGTATAGTTCCACACTGGTGGGTGTGTATTATGCTGGTTTGTATATAATGCAGGCTCAGTTCTTCCCGCAGCACAGGTCTGGTCTTGTCAAATTCCCTGAGTGTTTGTTTGCCTGAGAATGTCTTTATTTCTCCCTCATATAAGAAACTTAGTTTTGCCAGATGTAAAATTCTAGGCCGGCTCTTATTCTGTTTGAGAAGACTGAGAATGAGGCCCTAATCCCTTCTGGCTTGGGAGGACTGAGTTGAGAAGTCTAAGGTTAGTCTGATGGGTTTTCCTTTGTAAGTTATCTGATGTTTTTGCAGGTTAGATGCCCCTCTGCCTCCAGGCATGTCCCACTCTGGTGGACTAGCTGGGCTGGCAACACCAGGGAGGGCTGACAGGCTGGGAGCTTACAGTCCCTGCACCTCTCAGTCCTCTTCAGCACCCCTAGATGACAGGTCTTTGGAATCCCTGGTACGATGGACGTACCAATAGAAGAGAAAAGCAGTTCCTGCGAGCCCTGGCTCATTCAGCTCTCAATAGCCATGGGCAGGGCAAGGGAAGTGGAGGGAAAGAGTCTGAATGGAAGAAAGCTAGTAGTCTGGTCATCTCTGTCCTTCTCTCCAGAAGATAGCTGTTAGATTTTAGAGTTGAGGTTGCTGCAAAGAACCAGGCCAAGTATAGTTAATAACAGTGATTTATTAAAACATTTGCAAGTAAATGGGCTGCTCCTGAAAATGGCAACAGTCCAAGTTAGGGTAAGGGCATTCTTTTATATGCAGTTGAGTCCTGCTTTATGAATATTCTGGCACCATTCAGGAGGTGATATATGCACAGTTCAGTAGGTGATAAGCATACCTGCCATAACCATAACTGTAGCCTCCTGATGTGGTGTAAAAGACCACAGTCATCTGTTGGAGGCCTTGTAAAAGGTTGGAAGGTTATCTGCTATAACACCAGAAGGAATGTTTAACAGAATCAGAAGAAATGGCAGGTCCTCTTCTTTGCTTAATGAACTTTTAGACCCATTGGAGGTAGAGAAATCCTGTTCTTTACTTAATGGGTGTTTAAAACCCCCTAGGGCTAGAGATTTAATCAGTCTGTAGAACTCCTTGTAGGACAGACTTTATGAGTGTTTAGATCTCCAGGAGGTAGAAAAAGACTAATAGCAGTCCACCCAGAATGTCCAGGCTTTGAGGTCATCTCGATCCCCCAAGGTGCCCACCCTGATCCCCCAGGAACCCACCTGTGCCAAATTTGGGAAATGTTTGTATAGGCTCCAGTTAGACAAAAACTAAGGGACTGAAGCCCTCTGGGGAGGATAGAGGTGCTTGATGGGTACATAAACAGTACAGGTGCCTGCCTTCTCAACTCAGGTCTGCAGTGACCATAAGCAACCCTGAGGGCACTGGCAGCCTGACGCTTTGTCCTCAAGAAGCTCCTAGTTCACTTGTGGCAAATATTTTTGGACTTGTGAGGGTCGAAGAGCTCACCAGCAGTTCAGGAGCCCGCTGATTGCCATAGATGTGAGGGAAGGAGAAATAAACCACTCACCTACCTTTCTCTCTAGACTCCAAGCCTCTTGTGGGTTGGAGATCTCTGCAAATATCTTGCTCCTTCATGTTCTGCTCTACAGCTTCTTGGATTTAACTTCATTGCAGCCAGGTGCTTGTCTAAGAGCTGTTGATTGTTCACACTGCAGGCTTGCTTCCTCTACAAGCTCCTTCTTCTGGATTCTGCATTCTTCCTGGTATATGATATTTGCTTTTCTCCCAAATGCCCACCCGCTGTCCTCCTCCCTGCTTCTGTTCTATAAGGTGACTTTAACCCATTATGCCCCATTTTCCTGTCCCTATTGAAATTCTACTTTACCTTTCCAATTTAGCTTAATCACCACCCTTTTAGGAAGCCTTTCCCTAGCGAAAATGCATTTCATGTCAGAACCACCTGTGAGACTTGTCACCCTATGTTCACCTTCAGAATCTAGTGTTTCTTCTTCACCTGTGACTGCTGAATTGAGATATGGTACTGCTATAATATAAGACAGGGCAAAGCAGCCCACCCACTAGGAAACGAAATCATTCTTTTTGCAGGGTTCCTCATGTAACAAATACATCTTGACTTCTCTCTTGTTGCCCAGTAGGCCTGGAGATCAATACTATTCTTTATCTTGCCCAGATAATACAGTGCCCTACACATAATAGGCAAGGAGGAAAAAGTGAGTAATTGTTGAAAATAAGTCTCAGCATCCTATTAACCAGTCTTTTGGTCTTCTGGGGATCTTGATTTCCTCACATAATAATGGGGAGCTTTTGAATTAAATCCACTGTGCATCACCTCTTGTTTGGGAAATCAATATCTTTTAGTGCTGTATTATTTATAAGCTCTGTTTTAATTTTGCCTTATGTTATCTTTTTTTTTTTTTTTTTTTTTTTCTGGAGACAAGTTCTTGTTCTCTTGCCTGGGTTAAAGCTTACTATAACCCCCCACTCCTGGGCGCAAGTGATTTTCCTGCCTAAATCTGATGAGGAGCTGAGACTTAAGGCACGCACCTACATACCCAGCTGATCTTTTAATTTTTGTAGAGGTAAATTCTCACTACATTGTCAGGCTGGTCTTAAACTTCTGAGCTCAAGTGATCCACCTGCCTCAGTCTCCCCCATCAAGCCTGGCCCTCAAATTATAAATCGTACCTCTTCTGTCTAAAGATTGTTAACTGTCCATAAGATCTACCCCATCTTAAATGGAATTTTTACTTTGATATATTTATAAATGTTGGAAAGTAACAAAGCTGCAACTGGAATGATAATCAGAGAGCTTTACATTCTGTCATTTATGAGTGACAACATTTTTAAGAACTGAAAATTATTGAGGGGATTTGGCATCCTAAAAACTGTGTAGGGATGAGAGTAGTTTGCACTCTTTTCAAAAGTTTGTTTACACTGCAGATAAGATCAGTAGATACATAAAGCTCCCCAGCCTTCTTTCTAACACATATTTGGAGGGAAAAAAATAATAAAGAAATAATACTTGCTATATTGGCTATCTCACATGCCAGTGACATTACATGCCATTCATGTAATGCCAAAAATATTACAGTATGGACAAGAGAGACTCTGCATGGAAACCATGAATACCTTGAGGCCTTTCATTTCTCACACAGAATAGAGTTTAAAAGCACAAGTTAGGTTGGAAGAGGGAACAATAAAAACACTATTACAGGAAGAAGAGTGGTATGTTTGCCAAAGAAATGAAGAGTGGTTCAAAGATTGACATTGAGTTTCTAGTTTGAAAAACAAAAGAAAGAATTTGGTAGGTGAAATAAAAATGGCTGTTTAACAAATCTTTGAAACATGCCCACTATGAATAGTTTAAAGAATATATCCAGATATTGGTCTTGATTTCTGCTCCCTATCTTTAACAGGACAGTTTATCCTAATAGTAACAGTTCAGGTTTTTGTTTGTTTATTTCTAGTTTTGTTTATTTTACTATGGCCTTTTTATCTAAGTTGGCAGGAGCTGTGACAGAGTAAGAGCTCCATGTTAGAATTAGAGGCTCAGGTTTTCTTTTCCTTGTGTGAACAAAGCATTTCACTTTGCTGCCCCTAAAATTACCTCCTCTGAAATGAAGGCTTTGGATTGAAGTGATTCTTGGTAGGGGAGGAGCTGTTTCATTTTTTTCTAATTGTTCCTTTCTCCTTCCCCCATGTATATGCTGAGAATCACTGCTGAGGTGGGTCGTTTTTACTGCAAGGAGAGGAAGGTATATTGGAAAAGAAAGAGGAAAAGGTTGTGAACCACTCGATTAACTCCTTTCTAGGGTTCTTTCAAATAAGGGTTTAAATTTTTGTAATATTTAGTTCAATATTTTAGGTAATTCTGATTGACTGTATGCTATTTGTCCAATTCAGTGCCCTTCTAGTTCAGCTCTACTGCATGAATTTGTGTTAACGTAAAGTTGAACTAGATGATTTCTAAAGTTTTTGTAATTATAACCTTATTGCTTCTGTGGCTTGACTTTGTGCTTATAAGTGAATGTGTATTGTAAAAATGTAGCTTAAAAGGAAAAGGAAGAATGCTCAAGTTTATCCCTGTAGTCTTCCTGCTTCCCAGTTTCTGTACTTTTCCCTGCTCACTACTTTACACAGTTCTGTCCCTTAAAACTTCAAGTCCACTGCATAGTTGTGCAGTCACTGCAATATATCACACTTTCGGAAATTTAAATATAAACACAGCTAACACAAAAAGAGGTGGAGAAATCTAGGAGTTTTGCAACTTACTGAGT
The DNA here is from genome assembly GCA_963574355.1 of Loris lydekkerianus. Lineage (NCBI taxonomy): Eukaryota > Metazoa > Chordata > Mammalia > Primates > Lorisidae > Loris > Loris lydekkerianus. The sequence goes on from CAUYPK010048037.1 coordinate 6,133, forward strand.
TTCCTTTCTCCCTGGCTTACAGAAGGCTAGTTTGCTTACTAGGCATGCCGTCTTGCTAGCTGCTGCCTTCTCTAGGAAACAGAAATACACCGATTATTAAGTAATGAGGTTTTTTGGTTTAAAATCCTCTTTTCCTCCAGTTTCTTCTTCTGCTAAGTTCATGACAATGTCAGTGTGAACAAAGGGTATAATCTAAATAGGTAACAGTAGTGCCTTTAAGATAAGGTGAAAGGCTGGCCAAATGATTCTTTCCTCATCTTTATATCTCAGATCTAGAAAGTATGAATAAGGGTAAATATCCTTTTGTTTATTAAATACTCATTGTCAAAAAGTATAAGATAATTATTTTTCTTGGAACACTTCAGGAGAATTAGGACCTAAGGACTATTAGGAAGGCTCATAAAAGATAAAAGACTAACAGCCTAGTTTTGCTTGGAGTTCAATATATGAAATGCGTCTTTCTATCAGCACCATTATATCCTAGCTTCCTGAGATGTTTCAGTAGACTTTGGTAGTATTGGGTTTGAAAAAAGTTAAAAAGAAGAAAAGGAAAGAAATTACTGAATACAAATATATAGGAAGGCTGAGGTGGGTGGGTGGATTGCTTAGACTCAAGAGTCTGAGACCAACCTGAGCAAGAGTGAGACCCCCGTCTCTACTAAAAATAGAAAAAATTAGCAGAGCCTTGTGGGCTCCCAGACTCTCAGGTACTCAGAAGGCTGAGATAGAAGGGTCACTTGGGCCCAAGAATTGGAGGTTGCATTGAGCTACAGTGATGCCACTGAACTCTAGCCGGGGCAACAGAGTGAGACTCTCCCAAAAAAAGGAAATTCAGGAGTTTATGAAACATTATTGTTAATTAGACCTCTCAGATACAATACAATTAATAGAAATGGCCTGACTCAACACCTTCAGGGGCAAAGGGGATGCCTTTTCACTATCAAAGTAGAGTACCTTTTTCCTTTGATTCCCATCATACTCTACCTTAATATTTCCTCTTAGTATTAAAGGTCCCATGCATATCTGTTTTATAATGCTTATATTGGTATAGAACATGACCACTTCCAAAGGAGAACCTAATGCAGCCTTTAGAGGCCAGGGAAGATGTACTGGAGGAGAATACAGGTAAGAAAGCCTAAAGGTCAGATAGAACAGTCAGACCCACAAACATCTTATGCAAAAGCCAGGATGCAAGATAGAGCCCAGTTCCCTTGAAAGCTCTGCTGGTAAATTTCAGTATGATTGAAGACTAGAGTGGAAGGAGAGCTCTGGGAGTGGCAAGGGATGAGAACAGAAATGTATTAAGTGGGAACCAAATCTTTATGTAAGACTTTATATGCTACAAAGAAATTTGGGTTTAATCTTGGAGAAGCAGAGAAACAAAAAGATCACATGTATAGTTTCTGGATATTTCCCTAGCTGCAGATATATTGGAGGAAAGCAGGACTGTAGGCAAGGAAACTACAGAGAGAGAACTATGAAGTAAAATTCGAGAGGATTTGGAGAATTTAGAGAAGAGAAGAAGGAGGAAAGATAGTAAAGGATGACTCTTGGTTTTCTGGCAAGGTTAGGAATATTGTCACTGTTTGGTGGATTAGCAAAGGTAGATAACGAGATACGGAGAATGAAGGTGAGAAGACAAGGTGGCTGAGGGTAGAACTCATGGGGAGACAAACACAGAAGAGCTATCATTGAAGAGGACAAGCAGATTGAAGTAGGACCCTAACTTAGAGGCAGGTGGACACTAGAGGAAACACATTACCGGGTAAGCCAGAAGCTCAGTATTCCTGTAGCTAGTTTCCAAAGGAACTTTGGACATAGGTGCAATATATCATTTGAGTGTGAGCAATGTGTCTGCCCACTAGCAGGGATGAATTCAGTTCCATGGAGTCTTACAACCCCTTTAAGCAGGGGTTGCTAGAGCATCTGAAAAATCCCCTCACACAAGATACCTCCCTACCTGGTGAGTCACACATACATACTGTAGTAGAATCACAGTGGGTGTTAGGATTAACAAACAGCAACTCTCACTTGCCTTGTGGTATACTTGAATTTCTAAATACATGGTTTGGGTATCTGTTGGAGTTAAAACTTTTATTTTTAGGCTCGGCGCCTGTAGTTCAGTGAGTAGGGCACTGGCCACATACACTGAGGCTGGCATGTTCAAGCCCAGCCCGGGCCTACTAAACAACAATGACAGATGCAACCAAAAAATAGCTGGGCGTTATGGTGGGCACCTGTAGTCCCAGCTACTTGGGAAGCTGAGGAAAGAGAATCACTTGAGCCCAAGAGTTTGAGGTTGCTGTGAGCTGTGACGCCACAGCACTCTGCCAAGGGCAACATAGTGAGACTCTGTCTCAAAAAAAAAAAAAAAACTTTTATTTTTAAGTAATCTTTTCCATGAATACTAATTTTTAAAAGCCCATTTCCCTATGATTTATTCTAGTTATGCCATCAAAATTATAATCCCTTACAATCAAGATTTATACAAATACAAACAGCTGTTTATTCAGCATTGAAAGCATTTATTTGTATTAGTGCCCTAAAATTTTCCAATAACCCTTTGATTGAGGTACCATTGTTATCGTACTTATGAAGGTATCATTATGAAGGTATCCTGTGGAGCCAGAATCTCCCAACAGTGCCCAAGCATCCCTCCTGTTTACCTGTCCCAAAGTCAGTGTTTGGGGAAAAGGCATCAGACAAAGCACCTAGAGTCATCGCCCTGGCATAGCACAGTGAAAGTATTCAGTATAAAGCATCTTACTATCAGCGAGGGCCTAGCCCTTTTCATCATTTTCTTTGTGTGTTATATTCCAGCTGTATACAGGGTTACAGCATGGGAATCTGAACGTAGTTTATAGCATTGATTCTCTAGCAGGATTTTTCTGCAGCAACCTTGGGCATTCAACTAATTTGTAACTTGCTTATATTTGCAGTTGCCTAGTTTTATTTTGAAATTTAACTATGAGTATTAGCTTTACTTGTAAATATTAGGAGAATTGATCATTTTAAGAATACTGCAAGTGGGAAAGCATTGCTGCTAAATAGCCGCAAATGTCAAAATTCTGATGTTAAATAAACATTCTGTTCACTGACAACTTGGATTGCCTGAAAATAGCAGCTGTGAATTTGGATGATTGCCAAAAAGTTCTGCCCTACCGAAATATGCTCCCTAAGATTAGGTTGAAGGATGATGATGATGATGATCCTGATGACAGTGATGATGAGGAGGATTGTCGTTTTTCACTACAGAGGTTTGGTAGCTTGTTTTCTAGATCCTGAAACTCTTCTTATAAATTTACAAGGCACTTAACCTTTGGAGTGTGTATAATCCACAATATGCAGCAGCAACCACAGTAGCAGCTAATATTTATTTGGAAAGTATCATAGGCTCCATTTTCCAAGTTGTGTGACTACAGTTCTACTAAAAATTTAAGTTGCTTCATGAAATTGGGACTATAATTACTCTATTTTGCAGATGAGGAGACTTAAAACATGCAAGGAATATCCATTTGCCCAGGGTTGTAACATGTTTTAAATGACAGGGCCACACTCTAGACTTGCAGAGGTGTCCAACTTTTTGGCTTCTTTGTGCCACATTGAAAGAAGAATTGTCTTGGGCCACACATGAAATGTACAAACACTAGCAACAGCTAATGAGCAAAAAAAAAAATAAAATCTGTGCATAATTTTCATGATAATCAGGCACAACAGATGAGCAATAATGGGCTCACATAATCCACTTGTGGCCCTTGGACTCCACTGCTAGAGCCTGTTTCTGTTTATGATCTTCACCACTACTCTATGTTGCAATTTAGGGGAGAAGTAATCATTAAATTATCATTATTATAAAACATTTGCTTCTCACTTCTTTAATTCAGTAAAGCATATACAAGTCTGTTCTTCTGTTTCAAAAGATATAAATAATTCTAACATTAAAAATCATTTTGGTCAGTATGGGGCCTCTTGACCAATACTGTTCAATACAGTAGGCACTAGCTCCTATATGTAGCTATTTAAATTTAATTTCATTAGGATCAGTTGAAATTTTAGTTGTAATCTCACCATCCTCATTTGAAGTGCCTGATAACCACATGTGGCTAGTGGCTGCCTGCCTGAAAAAAGATGAGCAAAACTAGAACACTTACATCATCACAGAAGCTTTATGGGGTAGCACTGCTTTAAAACAGTAGACTAGAAATATAATGTGAGCCACGTGTGTAACTTTAAATTTTCTAGTAGCTACACTTTAAAACGCAAAAAAAAAAAAGTGAAGCCTATTTTAATACATTTTAGCAAACTGTATCCCACATATTGCCATTTCAACATGTAATTGTTTATTACTAAATAAAGTAGATGAATATTAAGTGGTTATTAAGTTAAAATATTGATGAGATGTTTTGTTTTCCTTTGCATTGTCTTCAAAATTTGGTGTGTATTTCACATTTACAGCACATCTCAATTTGCTATCCACATTCAAATGCTCCATAGCCTGTGTGGCTACTGTACTGTATAACATAGTGTTCTGGATTTTTACACAAAGGGTTCTCAACTGGGACATTTCCAAATGTGAGTGAGGCGGACAGCTGTGTAGTTCAAGAACCATTGCCTGCTATTACTAGCTTTGGGATTACAAATGATGCAGACATACTATTTCTGAAATGGTAAGCTACATTGCTAAAAGTCAATCTGGAAATACTAGGTTTCAAGACAATTTGCTGCTACTGGCTATTTCTTTAAAAAGCATACTTAAACAGGAAAACCAACTCAGAGTAATAATACTGACTATGAGTTATGAGTCTACTGTTAGACAGCTGACTTCAAAGAACCAGTAAAATTTAGAGTTCTTACAGAGGGCCGAATACAATTTAGAATGGACACAAATTGAGTTTACATTATGTGTAAACATTGCCCTCCCTAGTGAGGTACCTCCTGTCTTAGACTTCTGAGCTCCTTCCTCCACAGCACTATTTGATACTACCGCGCTTGGAAGATTATCTTTAAAATTCCTCAAAATGAGTCGAGAAATTTTATCTTTGTATTTGAGACGTGTTTGTGCACATTATTTTATAGCTGTGTACTCTCCTGTGTACACAGCTATAAAATATTTCTTTTTAACTGAATTTCTTCATCTACCTTGAAGTAATCTTGTAACTATAAACCTATAATTTACTGTACTTCTAAGCTCTTCCTTATGATAAACTTATCTATTCTTATTGAGTTTAATTATAGCTAAGGGCGTAACTATGTGTATTATTATCATCCGAGTGAGTGAGCTTGTCTGGCAACAGAGGCTACTTGCCAGAGCTTTATTGTCATCTGGGCTGAACGTAGTCTGTGCCTCGTTGCCAGTTACAGGGTTAGTAGATAAGAGGGAAGGCGGGGCAGGAGTGCTGTCCTCTGGTTCCTTAACTGCTTCTCAGTACATTTCAGCCCTTTGCAATAAGCTAGGAGAGCTATGATAGGATTTTATTTACTTCATCTTTTCTGAAGTAAGGGAAATTAAACACTAGAGATATAATTGTACTCTGATTTCTCATTTCTAGAACTATTTCTTGCCTTCTCCTCAGTCTTCCTCGCCCCTTGTTCTTTGCACAACCACTGTCATAAATTTAGATATATCTGTGCAGTCTGTTTCTTAAACAACTTTGACAAAGACACATATTCATAAACAATATAAGGTATTTGTACAGTGGGATTTTTTTAAATTTAATACAGCAGGATCACACTGCACATACATTGCAACATCTCACGTGACATTGGGTGGACATTTAAAATACTTTTTGCTTAATATAAAAATTTGATAAAAACATAGGAACATACCTAATATGTAAGTGGGTTACGAAACCTACTAATAAAACAGATAACTCTTGAATCACCACCACACACTGAGAACTACCCAGAACTCTCAAACCTCCTGTGTGCTCCTGCAACCTTTGTTCCCACCCAGGGAACTACTCTCCTGAACTTTTTTCATACTCATTTTCTTGCCTTCACCCATATCTGTGTGTCCCTCCATAATGTATTTTCTTGTTTGCTTGTTTTTAAGCATTGTAGAAATAGTATCTTATTATATATATTTTGTTAGACTTTCTTTTTTTATTCAGTATTTTCAAGATTCATGTTACTGTATATTTTTTCAAAGCTGTATAATACTCCTTTGGGTAAATTTATTCCTTTTCTGTCAGTGGGCATTTGTGTTATTTCCAATTTTGCTATTACATATAATGCTTCCATGAACATTCTTTGTACATATCTTCTGGTACACATGTGTCAAGGTTTCTTTGTGGTATATACCTAGGAAAGCTATCGCTGTGTTGTAAAAATAGGATGTGCTGTAAAAAGAAGTTGATCCTCTGTGCAGTCTAAGTTCGTGTATAACTTTTGACTGCCCCCTCCACAATTTTTTAAAGTTTCAGATTAATATGAGGATGCATATGATTAGATTACGGTGTTTGCATTTGTTGGACGAGGTCCCTTTTGTGGGGAGGTGTGCCATATACCCTTATATCGTGCCCATTAGGTGGGAGCACACCAACCTACCTCCCTTCTCTTCTCTCCTTCCTCCCCCCAACTTGAATTGAATTGAGTTTTCTCTTGTGTGGGCATGTATTATAATAGTTTCTCTGCTAGCTTCATATTAGTATTGAGTATATTGGATACTTGCTTTTCCATTGTTCTGATACATTACTAAAGAGAATGCTCTCCAACTCTATGCAGGTTAATACAAAAGGTGTAGAGTCTCCATCTTTTTATGGCTGAGTAGTATTCCATGGTATACATATAGACTTCCTCCAAATTTAATTACTAATAGCCTACTGTTGATCAGAAGCCTTACTGATAATATATTTAACACATTTTGTGTGTTATATATATTATATACTGTATCCTTAGAATAAAGTTGGCTAGAAAAAAAGAAAATACTATTTAAAAATAAGGAAAGGCCAAGCACAGTGGCTCATGCCTGTAATCCCAGCACTCTGGGAGGCCCAAGTGAGTGGATCACCTGAGGTCAGGAGTTTAAGACCAGCCTGAGCAAGAGTGAGACCTCGTCTCTAAAAATAGACTGGTGTTGTGGCAGGCACTTGTAGTTCCAGCTACTTGGGAGGTTGGAGCAAGGGGATCACTTGAACCCGCAAGAGTTTGGGGTTGCTGTGAGATATGATGCCACAGCACTTTACTGAGGGTAACAAAGTGAGACTTGGTCAAAAAAATAAATAAATAAAAATTAAAAATAGAGAAAAGAAAATACATTTAGAGTACTGCAATATATTTATCAGAACTTTAAGTTTATATTATCTGTGTACAAGGTGAATTGTCTGAAATGGTGGGCAACCACACTGCAGGCCTCAATCTAAGGCACATAGCAAGTAATTCAAATTTGCCTCGTACTGACATAACTGTGCTTCTTGGAAGCACTTCCAGCTCACTAGCGGCACTATCTGTGGGTCTCATGGTGTTCTTTAGGTTTACCATATTGTACAAAGCACAATGAAGAATACACAGGAGTGAGAGATCACTTTTACTGCAGGACACAGTTTACTGGAGGGATGAACTGAGCACACAGAGATGACTAGTGGCACCACGGGTTTTAAGCAGATACTTGCAATGCTTTGAGCTCACCACAGTAGTACCAATAAGAGGTGATTATAAATTATTACATTTGTAAAGTATGTACTATGGTTAATTTTTGTAGTTATGATTTAATTCTGCACCTTTATGTTTGTTTGCATTTTTCTTTGATTATGAATGGTGCCACGAATAGTAAGTGAGTTTTCATACATTTTAACTTTTTATTGGAGGTTTGTGTATATTTTATAGTAGTAAATGAAAAAAATAGTTGAGTAAATACATATATTTTGTGCATTCATGACATACCTAACATTTTCTTAATTTTTTGATATTTCTAGGCTGTAAGGTCCATCTGTGAGTTTTTTCAGATTGTCACAAATCTCACAAAATTTCCACTATATTTCGTGAAAAAAAATAGTGTGTTTTAACTTGAACCCATTGAAACAACATTTCAGACTTTTGTTGTTCAAGGGTCAACCGTGTTTTTAGCTTAACTGGGTAAGCCTGTGTTCTTATCCAAAGTGTTTGAACGCACATCAGCAGTATCTAGCAGTTACACTTGTTTCACATCCTCATCAACACATGGTTTTGTCATTTATTTTTTATACATTCTGTGAAATATTCTTATTGAATTGTCATTTGTGAATTTCATTTGCCTGATTTATTGAGACTGAGCATTTTTCCTATTGGCCTTTTGTGTTTCCTTTTTTTTTTTGGAAATTTCTATTCATTTCTTTTAATGGAGTTAGTTTTTTCTTACTGATTCTTAGGAACTTGTACATTCTGGACACTAGAATTTGTTTGCTTTTATATAACCCAACTGCCTTTCCTCAGTTTGTTGCCTTGCTTTGTTACTTTTATCAGTCAAACTCTAAAATTTTGACTTTTGTATTTAAGTATTTAATCCTGGTTAAGGAGAGTTTTTTAATATTTATTGAACATAAAAATCCAATTTGTTTTCAAAATACAAAAACTAGTTTTCTAATCCTATCAGTTCTGATGTAAATCAGGTTTCCATATGTGTATGGAAAACTTTAAAGAGTTTATGTGAGCTTACAAATAGATTTTAGAATTAACTTGTCAAGTTTCATTTTTAAAACTGTTAGACTTTGATTGGAATCATAATAGATCCATTTGGGAAATTTTCTTCTATCTATAACCTAGTCCAAGCTAGTAGGACAGCCAGTAAGTCGAAAGACCATGTTGGTGCAAGGAAAATGATTTTTATTTGGAGAGCCAGCAAACTGAGAAGATGGAGGACTAATGTCCTAAGGAACTGTCTTAAGTTATATGAACTTTAGGCTCCTTTTTACGTTAAGGGAAGGGTGATGTGGAGGGGATTTGCAAGAGGACCATAGACACCTGGGCATCAGGGAGAGGTCAGGGAGGTTGTAAAACTTCATTGTTCCTCTTCAGTTAACTTCGAAGGATATAGGTCAAGCCATATGTTCCTATAAATTTTTAACATAACATTGTTACTTGTATGCATACTTTGCTTATCTCCCCAGGAGTTAGTTTTCAGAAAAGTACAATAGTCATATTTCTTCTAGAGCTGAGCTATAGATTAAATTCTTCCCATAATTAGCTGGCCTGTGCGCACAGCTAAGCAGAAGGTTTTAAGCTAAAGGATATTACTGCAGGGGGTCAGAAGCAAAATGGAGCTAGTCATGTTGAGCCTCCCTTTCCTACCCATAAACTTGATTATATCTCTCTTTTTATTTAGCTCTTTTGAGTTTCTTTTGAATTAGTTTTCTAATTTTGTCCATAAAGATCTTATGTATCTTTCATGAAATTTATTCATAGGCTTCTTACATTTTTAATGCTAGTGTAAATCATTGTAAAAATGCATTTTTAGTTTTGTCAGTGTTTTAAAATGAAGTTGATACTTGTATATTGATCTTTTATCTAGCCACTTTGCTAAACTCTTTTATTAAGTTTAATAAATTGTATATTTTTTGGATAATTTTTCCATGAACATAAATACTATAATGCTAAGAGCTTCATTTCTTCCATTCCAGTTTATTTTTTATTGTTTCTTATGTTTTTCCATCATACTTTGCTGAATATAATCTCTAATACAGTACTGATTAGAAGTAGAAACAGTGGGCATCCTTGTCTTGTTTCTCAATTTTAAGGGAGTGCTTTTAGTGTTTTTCCATTGAATACAACGGTTACTATGAGATTTGTCAGGGCCCAGGATGCCAGGTCACTGGCCCCAGCCTATGTAACTGTCCGTACACACACCACTGTGCTACCTTGCTTGGGATCAACACCCTTTAGGTGTCGGAGGGCAGTTCATCTTAGGAGGAGAGAGAGAGAAACAGTCTTCAAAGAAAGGTGCTAGGCCAGGCGCCCCCCGTGCAGGAGGAGCAAAAGAGTTAGAGTGAATGAGTCCGTGAGAGAATGAATGAATCCAGACTAACCTCTCCAGCAGCTAACTACTTATAAAAATGATCCCGTGGCTATTTACACCATAGGTTTAGAGACTGCCAACCACTGATCCTCATGCTCTCGTGCTAAGGAAAGCCGAATCCCTTCCCCATGCCTCTATCACCAAGGTCTTATGGAGCTGTTATGTCACAGGTGTTTCTTATAGTTACAGAGCATTCAAATCTTAACTCTCACTTCTCCTTCCCTTGAATCATCTGGTCTCCTACAGAAATTTTTTTATAGTTATCTTTTATCAGCTTCTATTCCAGTTTTGCTGAGTTTTTTTTTTTTTTAATCATAAATGTCTATTCATGATTTAAATGGCTGCTTAACAATATATTTTTGTAGATATAAATTGATTTCAAAATAAGAGGGAAAAGAAACTAAATCTTTGTTGGTGGTAAACTCTTTCCCAGGCATCTTAATTTTGGGCTTTACTTTTCCCAGAAAATTTCTCTGAGACTCAGGAACATATCTTTGCTGCTGGTAACCAAGTGGCTTCTTCTCTTTTTGCTATTATCTAGGGAATCTTTCCTTACTAGGCACTACGGACAAGGCAAAAATCTGTTCCTCAAGGAAATTCTTGGGAGGGATAGAAGAAGCAATATTTGCAAAACATAGTTAATAAAATGACACATTTTATCATCTGCAGGCCTCACTGGTCTGATTTATAGGTTGGGGAATCCTTTGAGTGAAAGAAGAAAAAAAAAGAAAAGAAAGGAAGACAGACTAGCTAGGCATGATGGCATGTGCCTATAGTTTCAGACACTTGGGAGGCTGAGGCAGGGCAGATAGTTTGAGCCTGGGAGTTGGAGGTTGTAGTGAGCTATGATTGTATCACTGTACTCCAGCCTTCAAATATAAAAAAGAAAAAGAATTCCAATGAGATGTGATGTTTGAGCTGAGTCTTTGCATGATGGTTATTTTCTAATCTCCACGGACCTCATTTGTGTCCTCAGGGTTAGAGTAATTGTGCTCCAGCAGCCTTTCTTACTTTGAAGTTTTATCTCTTTGACTTCACAAATAATCTTATACTTTTATTAAATATTTCGCCTTCTACCTCTGGTCCTTGGATTCTTTTGTAACATATGCTTAGGGTTATAAATAACAAAACAGGATCTGTCTTCTTGGTTCTATTTTATTAAGTAATATCAACACATTTCATTTATAGAATAATGATATTGACAATATGAATCATAACAGAATTAATCTATTAACTTCGTTCTGTTTTTGTTGATTTGCTCAATGTATTGTTACCATAAATAGATTTTTTAAATTTCAGGCTTTATGTAATTTCTAAGCACATTTCATTTGTATGTCTTATTTCAGTGCTGGACCCAAAGGAGACAACATTTATGAATGGAGGTCAACTATATTGGGACCCCCAGGATCTGTCTATGAAGGAGGGGTGTTCTTTCTTGACATTACCTTTTCACCAGACTATCCATTTAAGCCCCCTAAGGTCAGTATGAAGTATTTATCCATTTTTAGCAATATATATGATTATATGTGTATATACATATAATATTCTTTAAAATGCATATGTAGGAATGCATGTCTATTCTGTTAGCATAGACAACTTCCCAAGATGGTAGTGTGTGAAAGAAAACAACATGAACAATTATAAGGTACTACCCAGTCCCAGCTTTTTACAGTTTCATTGCTTTTTCTCATCCTTTTTTGTTGTCTCCTCTCTGTGGTATTTGTTTCACTGTAATGTAAAACACTGCATTTTATGGCTGGACATGGGCCATAAGGTTAGGCTAGGGCTAATGTGAGAGTCCAGACAACCAAACATATCCTGGAGCCAGAGCCAGAGCCAAATCCAAGCTCAAAATTCAGGCTAACGGCAAAGGAAGCCTCACCAAGGCAGGGCTTATAGCACTAGCTGTGTAGCTTTGCATTTGGTACTTCCAAGGTTTGATGCTCATGTGAAACGCACATGTACTAAAGTGGAAAGTGTGACCCACAGAGGTTTAAAAATCATGCCAAGGAAATGTTGCAAAGTATTTATGATTCGTTAATAAAACTGATGGATTAATGAAAACTAATTTATTCATGTCCATGTCTAAAGGAAGCACAAGAGTGCAGTGCATTCAGGACATAGTAGAGCTCTCATTTATTTAAGCCAAGATTATGTGTTTTAAGATGTCTTTATATTCCTTTCTACTGCCTATAAACCAGGCATTTGACTCTTACAAGTATCATGTCCATTAGCATTTGTTCTCCAGAATGGCAAAGGAAATCATCCTGAGATACTGACTCTGTGTTTTAAAAAATTCTCATCTGGCCCTGACTTAATTTGTCAGTGCACAGGAAAATGAAACTTCTTTGAATTGTAGGTTGGAGTAAACAATTTCTAAAAACAAGAATAAAACTAGACTTTCACCATGAGTTTTCTGTCCGTTCGTCCTGTTTTTTTTTTTTTTTTTTCCCTCCTACTCTTTCTTTTTTCTTCCTTTCCATTAATGCTTGGATAGTGCTTTTGTTAGGTGTTGAGGGTCCAGGTGTCAGGTCCCCAGGTTCCCAGGTTCTTGGTTCCCAGTACTGAAGAGTGGTTACTGATGCTGAGTTGATGGAATGAATAAGCAGAGCAACAGGTGAAAGCAGGCAGAGTGCCAAAGTTTTATTAAAGATTATGGCATAGGATATTCCAAATAAGGAGCAGGTCAGCCCCTGCAAGTAAAGGAGACTGTGGGTTTAACAAGATTTCTCCTTTTATGCTGATTCTCTAATTTTATGTTAAGTGGGAGATGGAATGTTTGTGGTTTTCCTTGGAAAAGGGTGGAGAATTCCTGGAATTAGGAACCCTCCCCTTTTCTATCCTTGTAAATCAATTTCCAGGGGTTCCCATAATATGTGTAAACTATCATGGTGGGGAATGTGATTTTTTTTTTTTTTTTTTTTTTTTTTTCAGTTTTTGGCCTGGGCTGGGTTTGAACTCGCTACCTCCAGCATATGGGGCCACCGCCCTACTCCTTTGAGCCACAGGCTCCGCCCAGGAATGTGATTTTTTTTTTTACTGTTAATGAGAATAATTCACTTAGGGACATTGTTACCAACGCCCTCTATGGAGGCTTTAATCACATTTCCACTCTGTGGTTTCTCTGCCTCTTTCTGATTGGTCAGTCTTTGGAGACCTTCTATTGTAGACCAAACATGATCAGTCCTTAGGGACTCTTGACATATCATCTGCTTTCTTGGGACCCCTTCCCTAGGGTCCCAAGACAACCCAAGTTAGTATTACCACATCTGTCTGTCCACATCAGAAAGTCCTTGTGACATTGATTAGCCTCTGTCTCAAGGCAACTCACCTGCAAGTCCCCACAAGGTCTTGATTTAGCTCCATTCCTGTTACAACTCGAGCCAGCCTGACTTAAGCCAGTCCAAAATAGCACCCACTGTCCACTCTCTTCATGTCTAACTAACTGCTTAACCTAACACTAGGTTTTGATTTTAAAGCAATAATAAATAATAATTATAATTATTCTTATTTTACCAATGAGGACACAAATAAACTAACTTGGCCAGCATTGTGCAACAATCATCATGTCAGGATTTAAACTTGGGAAGTCGAGCCCCAAAGCCCATATTCCTTATTTCATTACACAATATATTTTATTCAGGTATACTGGACTGGTGCCACCGGTGCCCACCCAGAGCTTACGTTTGGTAGGTTTTCCATGACAAAGCCATAGTAAATCTAATACTTTTTTTACTGATTGTGAACTTTATACATTCATTTTCTACTTTGGACCAGCCCATAAATCACCTGAAGTACCTATTGTACTCAGTGATAGAAGGCTCTTTTCTTTGACAACTGCTACAATAAAGGATGTACAGGGTGTAGAAGAGGAAGGAAAACTCAGATCAGGCAGTTGAACTTCTTGTAAATCTGGTGTGGTCTGTTCTGTGAAATAGAAGTCTCAGAAAACGTGTGTTCTTATCCAAGTTCTATATGACAGAAATTTGTAGATTAAATGAAGCTAGAAAAAGCAAGAGGAAGAGTGTCATTAGTACTGTTGAGTTTTTTTACTGAGTCAAGCCCTGTCCTGGACATCAGCTGTGCCAACTCGTATCTTCTCCTGAAATACTCTAATTGAAGTCTAGGGTTCTCCCCTCTCATGGATGAGAAGACTTAGATGAGGCTTACAGAGGTTTTCCAAAAATACACAACCAGCAATCTGTTGAACTCTGACTCTGGGATCTGTGTACTTAACCTCTGAATTATACACAGTTGCCCTAGAGAAGTTTATTAGTAAAAACAGAGCATGGAAAGAATTTAACATCTGTCCTGACATATTTCAGGGACTATGGTATAGGTTGGGTATATGACATTGTCAGCTATATTTGCTACCAAGTCTTCAGTTAAGTACTTAACCACCAATGGTAGTATTCTCTCTGGGAAAATATTTGTCTAATGAAACTCTAACAATAATGCATTATGGCCAGGAAGAAAGGATAATAAACTGATGGTGTGTCCAAAAGGTTTTAACACCATATTTATTTTTTATTGTGAACATGTATTTTAATGTTACATTTCAGTTATCTGTATTTGTAAAGCAGAAGTGCTTTATATTTTGTTGGAGATTACATTTCTTATTCATAACTCCTCAGATTGCTCAAAATCTGTACTTTTAAAATAAACTTTAATATGTGAATATTTTAATGTTTTTAATTTTATAGTCTATGTATGTCTTAATGGAATAAAAAGCCATTGCAGATAAGCAAAAAGGAAGATATTTACCCAGCCCCAAAACTCATTATTCATGACATTTTGGTATATCTTTTTTGAGATTTTTTTGCTTACTTTCTTTTTTTATTTTTTTATTTTTATTTTTTTTGAGACAGAGTCTCATTTTGTCACCCTCAATAGAGTGCTGTGGCGTCATAGCTCACAGCAACCTCAAACTCTTGGACTTAAGTGATCCTCTTGCCTCAGCCACCCAAGTAGCTAGAACTAGAGGTACCTACCATAATACCTGGTCATTTTTTAGAGATGGGGTCTCACTCTTGCTCAGGCGGGTCTCAAAACTCCTGAGCTCAGGAGTAGGCCTCCTTGGCCTCCCAGAGTGCTAGGATTACAGGTATGAGCCACTACACTTGTGACATTTTTGTTTTCTGCATATATACATATACACATCTTTTTACTAAAAATGAGCCACATTCCCCAAGGCTTCATAATTACGTATTTACCTAACATATATTTTCACCCAATACTATAGATTTCCAGTGAGTATTTAATTGTGTTAAAATTATGGAGGCTACATAGAATTATACGAAATAACAAAATTTAATCAAGTTTCTGTGGTTGGACATTTTAAGTTCTTGCCATTGCTTCTGTTACAGTCAGTGATGTGGTGAACATCCTTTTAATTAGATATTTCATATTTGTATGATTATATTCTGAGGCTAAATTGTTGACATGGAATTTTCAGGTAAGGAGTCTAAACTTTTTTGACAAAGTTTAACAAATTGTACTCCAGAAAAATTCTATCAGTTTACACCAACCCATTATTTTAGTACTTACACTCTCCTCGGCTTTGAGGATTATGAATTTTTAAAATCTCTGCCAGTTTAGTAAATAAAAAATGGTATCTTATGATTGCTTTAATTTACATTTATTTGACTGGCAGTGAAATGTATAATAGTTTTCATATCTACTATTGTCCAGCTATCTCTTTCTGTGAATAATATGAAAGTATTTTTTCTTAAATGTCTTATACCAAATGAAATTAACAAACTAGTTGAATTCAGAAGCAAAATAATGTAATAATTACATTCCTATATTTTTTTCTCACCAAAAAAACTGAAAATATTCTGATAATCTGTGTCTAATGACACACATTGTAAGCTAAAGAATCACATAGGGTAACAGGTCAGATTATCTGTTTTTACAGACAAATTCATTCTTAATTTATCTTTTTCTTTCTTACTATGAATGACATAGTAAGACATGTTATAAAGAAATAAGTAAGCATTGTAAATAGAATTAAGATTAGATAGGAAAGGGTGGCGCCTGTGGCTCAGTGAGTAGGGCGCTGGCCCCATGTACCGAGGGTGGTAGGTGTAGGTTTGAACCCAGCCCTAGTTAAACTGTAACCAAAAAAATAGCCGGGCGTTGTGGTGGGCACCTGTAGTCTCAGCTACTCAGGAGGCTGAGGCAAAAGAATCACCTAAGCCTAAGAACTGGAGGTTGCTGTGAGCTGTGATGCAACGGCACTCTACCGAGGGCGACATAATAAGACTCTGTCTCAAAAAAAAGAAAGAAAGGAAGGAAGGAAGGGAGGGAGGGAGGGAGGGAGGAAGGGAAAGGAAGGGAGGAAGGGAAAGGAAGGGAGGAAGGGAAAGGAAGGGGGGAAGGGAAAGGAAGGGGGGAAAGGAAAGGAAAGGAAAGGAAAGAAGATTGGATAGGAAAGTTAAGCATCTTTGGAATTTATTTTGGGTATCTCGGCAACTTAGGCTCAGGCCACACATGTTGTGGCACTGTTCATATCTATTAATAGAAAACATTATTTTCTTTGGTAACGGTGAGACAGTATCTGCCAATGGATCTTCTTCAAAAAGGAATAAAATTTGTGCCTCAAGTGTTTAAAAAAGTTATATACATACATAGAAGTATTTGCGAGAAACTAATGAAGAATAATATTAAAAAGCTTTTTAGTATAGTTCTTTCACTACAAATTTTATCAAATACTTTTTTTCTTCTTTTTTTTTTCCTTTGAGACACAGTCTCATTCTACTGCTCAAGCTAGAGTGCTGTGGCACCAGCCTAGCTCACAGCAACCTCAAATTCCTGGGTTCAAAAGAGCCTCCTCCTCAGTCTCCCGAGTAGGTCGGCCTATAGGCACCAGCTGCACCATCAGGCTAATTTTTCCATTGTCAGTAGAGACTGGGTCTCAACTCTTGCTCAGGCTGTACTCTAACTCCTGAGGCTCAAGTCATACTCCTGCCTTGGCCTTCCAGAGTGCTAGAATTACAGGTGTGAGCCACCACACCCAGCCTCAAATACATTTTTAAGTCTATCTTAGAGATATTAGTTCAGAGCATATCATATGTCTATGATGGTGATGGTTTATAAAAGCCAACATACATTGCTTACTAATGAAATGTCATCTAATAGGAACTACTTTCAGACAGTGAAATAAATAATTTATGTTTTGGGGTTTTCAAAATCTTTATTTCCTTCCTGGATTTTTACTTAAATTAACAGGTCAAGGCTACTCATGAAAACAGTAGCCAGTTATAGTATCCAGCATTTGAAAGCCAGAGAGCAATCTGTAACTAAAGTTCAGGAAAGAGTTTCACACCTTTATCTTAACTTGATTACTATTATGTTCTTTTTAAAAATTGTTGTTGCTGCTGCTGCTCAAAGAAGAAAGTTGAATGTGTTTCCCAGGATTTTCAGAATGAGCGTGTGTGCCCTCTCCTTACTTTGGCCTTGTTTAGAGAACACACAGTTGTCATGGAATGACATGAATTAACTTTTTACCAGAGTTCATACATTCACATACAGCTTAGCCATATATCAAGTCCTTTCATACATTTTTGAATTGCCTGTTTGACATCTTCAGTTGAACATCCAATAGTCATCTCAAACTTTTGATTACACACCCTGGTCCCACTGCAGCTAGTCCAGTGCCTCCGATCTTCCTATCTCAAAGAATATCATGTCTGTTTGTCCAGTTACGAAAGTTAAAAATGTTTCCATCATCTTGACTTTTTCCACACAGCCAGGAGAGACCTAGTGCCACTGGTTCAATCTTCAGAATAAATTCAGAATCTAACCATTTCTCCTCACCTCACCCTAGTATCACTTTGGCTCAAGCCACCACCGACTGCTTCCTTCCCCAGGTTATTGTGGAATTCTGCTATCAGGGCTCCTTGCTTCTGCCTTGCTCCTTGTCCTTCTTGCCGTGTTTACCCGACGGGGAAAGATTCCTTTTATAGTGTGTCAGATTATGTCATTTCTTTGCTTAAAACTGTTTTCTGATTCCCAGCTATTTGAATATCACTACAATATACTTTTCAAAATCATCCACCATCACTTTTTGTCAAATACTCCTTTATCCTTCCCCCCAGAAAATCACATGTCTTACTCATTTCTCCCTTCAAGTCTCTACTCAGAGAGGTTTTGCATGACAAATTTCAGTCTCATATTCCCTATAAGCTTCCCCACCTTCACCATTGTGCTTGTTTTTTGGCTATAACACTTCTCCCCCCAGCATTATATTATATAGTTCTTTATTTGTTTATTTTGTCTCCCTTTCCCCAGTTTGCATATAAGCTCCATAAGTGTACTTTGTCTATTTTGAAGTCACTCCTGTATTCCCTGGTTGTAGAATAATGCCTGGTGATTCAGTAGTCATTCAATAAAAATTTGTTGAATTAATTTAATACATACAATTGTGCTATCAAAAACTTGTTCATTGTCCCTCACTTAGTAGATCAGGGAACTGAGGTCCACAGAGGTTGAGTGGAGCATGAGCTGTACACGAAGTCAGTAGCAAAATGAGAATCCAAGCCCACTTCTAAAATGGACCTTTCATTCTAGTCATAGAGAAGATTGGATTTTTTTATAGCCCTGGAAGAAGGAACATTTGTTCCTAGATTACGCACTCTGGTATAAATTAATTTTATTAGACCGTTCTCCCAACCCACATATTTTTGTGAGGAGAGGAAGAGATGGTACGAGAGGAAAGAGTGTTGGATGTAGAATGACTTTCAGTTTTGCCAAGATCCCCTTTCCAAGGACTCTGGGGTCTTTTCTCCAGTGTGCTCCTCATTCACAGAGAGTGAGGTATTATATCTATATTGAATAATGAATACTGGTTTTTGCATTGTCCTGGCTTTAAGCTAAAGAAGAAATCATTTCATATTTTCACACTTAATTAGTATCAAAACAGCTTTGTGTCCTCAGTATCTGGTAGGATTACTTATATCACATGAGTCAATATTTTTTCTTTTTGGTCCATGTTCCTTTTTGGTAAACCTTTAAAAATGTGATAGTATTCTTTAATTT
This sequence comes from Loris lydekkerianus, assembly GCA_963574355.1. Taxonomy (NCBI): domain Eukaryota; kingdom Metazoa; phylum Chordata; class Mammalia; order Primates; family Lorisidae; genus Loris; species Loris lydekkerianus. The sequence continues at coordinate 25,160 of CAUYPK010048037.1, forward strand.
TGTGTGGAATTCCCAAATGAGTGTAATTATCAAAAATGAATCATTGTTTTTGTGCTTTTAAAAAAGTACACATCGTATCAGCTACCACTTTCCACAAACATCAATATTGGAACTACTAAGAAGTAAGATTGGATTTTGTTTGTTTTCTGTACAAGTAATAAAAACTTTTTTGTTATAAACCAAATTAAATATACCTAGAGGCTAATGGGAACCAGCCATTTGGTGACAGGAAGTTCAGTGTAGTTATATTTTAGGAGGATACCTCTCTCCCTAGCTTTCTGTAGTCTGATACAGTTCACCAACTTTAAAGAAGGACCGTTATTTTATTATTTGTTTCCTCTGAAGTGCTTATTGTCAAGCCAACTTAATCTATCAGGTTGGATCAACTCAGCCACCTATAACTTAGCGTGAGTTCTCCTGGAGGTGGCGTGTAGTTAGCCCCTCTGATATCTCCTGGCACTGCCCCCATCAAAGCCCTGCCTGAGTTTCAAAAAGCTATTTTGCTGTACCCTCCATACCCTGGAGTTCCTTTCTTTGTGGGTGTGACTTGCCTCCAAATGGGAATTGGCTTTGGTTGATACTACTTTTAGCATAACTGGGAGGGGCAAACACATTTTCATTCTTCTCAAAGGATCTTTTTCTACAGGGAAGTTATGTGAACAGAGGAGCCTCGAGTAACACATTCAGATGCTTGGGAAATGAACTCGTTTGCAGTCAGGACAGGGAAAGATGGCAACTTGCTTGCCAGAGGGAGGCAACTTTTTCAAGGCAAGATTCCCAGATCTACACAAGTGATACCCTCTGCTTACTTTCATTTTCTGAAGAGAGAAATTTTCAGTATCCCAAATATCAGAATAGTGAGTGATTCTCTCACTAATCCCAGAAAACAGTAAACACTGGCAATTCTGAGAGAAACGCTATGAGTCACAGAAAATTCAAGGACAATAAGGTGATAATGAAAGGAATAGTTTTGTAAAGAGGAAAACCTGCAAGATTAAGCCAGAAGAAACTTCACTTTTGGCATTTTGGTAATCTTGCAGAAAAGGGCCCCTGATGGAACCAGATGAAGACATGGAACAGATATCCTATGTCAATTATTTATAAACTCAAAAACCAGGGTGGGTACAGTGGGTCACACCTATAATTCTAGTGCTCTATCTAGGAGGCTGACTCGAGAGGTTCGCTTGAGCTCAGGAGTTCAAGAACAAGATACTATCTCTACTAAAAATAGAAAAATTAGCCAAGCATTGTGGTAGTAGTCCCAGCTACTTGGGAATCTGAGACAGGAGGATCACTTGAACCCGGGAATTTGAGGTTGCTGTGAGGTAGGCCGATGCCACAATACTCTATCCAGGGCGACAGAATAAGACTTTTATTTAATCTACCGTATATATTTGAGTATAAGCCGAGTTTTTTCGGCACAAATTTTGTGCCGAAAAACCAAACTCTGCTTATACTCGAGTCATACAAGTTGATTCGGTGCGCGTGCACCTAATCGAATGCATGTAGTCTCCAGTCGTCTTCTGCCGTCTGCTTGAGGGGGCAGTGCTTCGGCTCAGTTTTAAAGTTGTTGCTAGTTTACAGTTTTTCTTTAGCAATAAATATTGAAAAGCATTTAACCTACTGATTCCTCAATTATTGTAATTGTTTTGGGTATATATTTTATTTTTGAAATTTACCAGTGGCTCCTGCATTTTCCACCTCAGCTTATACTCAAGTCACTAAGTTTTCCCAGTTTTTAGGGTAAAATTAAAGGGGTCGGCTTATACTCGGGTCAGCTTATACTCGAGTATATGCAGTAAATAAATAAATAAATAAAATATATGTAAATTTAAAAGCCATATTTTGTTGTCCACTTGAGAAATGAGGGGGGAAATAGTACTTTCTATATGTAAGAAAAAATGTAGTATTTTTACATGTTAATGGTACTTGCTTGGATAACTATATTTAATGTTACTTTGTTAAGTTTGGGTAGAGTGGGCAGGTCTCACTTCATTTTTAAGACTGATTACCAAATCAAATATCAGTTATTTGTGTCAAATGATCAAGATTTCTTGATTTTTTTCCCTTTTAGAGTTGGAGCTGTATCTCTGACTTGCTCAGGCAGGTCCAGAGAAAATGAAGCAGGGACAAAGGAATGTTCCCGGCTGTCCATCAGAGTCAGTGTGTAATCATGGCTGGTTACTGAATTAGAAGATATGGCCTACTGACCTTTTACAGGTCTTATGCAGGTCTTGCCTTGTAGAAACTAAGGAAAACAATGACAGAAAGTAAAGATTCTTAATAAAATGAGTCTGGGATCAGATTAATTGGTTCATAGTGATTCATATAGTTAACAGCTATTGTAAGGCATCAATTGCATTTTTCCTATGTTATCAGTGTTTTAGCAGTTGTGTTAGCAGAAACCCACCAAAGTTCTTATAAGTTAGTCACTTTTAAAAATATTTATTGTAAGGCTCATTTTTAAAGCAGAGATTTATTGAACCACTATTGTTTTCTAGGACCCTGTTATATAAAGGTTAATAAGATACAGCCCTGGGGACCATGGAGACAGAGGGATCTTTTAGGAGCTACTACAGTAGTCTAGACCAGAAAAGAACTAAGACTAAGCTATAAGAATAAAAGCAAGGAGAATAATGTATGAACTCTTTTTTTATTTGTTTAATAAATATGTGTGTATCTTGTATGCTCCAGATACTAAACACACAGAAGTAAACAAAATGTGTGCTTTATTGCATAGATTTTACATTTGGGATATAATAGAACAGGATTTTTCAGTTTTGGCACAATTGATGTTTTGAATAAGATATAGTAGCACCTCCATGGTTGACCACCTTCTTAAACTGACCTAATTTTCACAGATGGGGCATGTACCACAATATTCCACATGTACTCAATGGAAGTTCTGTATGTTGACCAGTTGGTCACAGTCCCATTGGTGGTCAATTTACAGAGGTTGTACCATAATACTTTGTTGTAGAAGGCTATCTTTTGCATTGTAGGATACATAGCAGCATTTGGCCTTCCACCAAGTATCATTAGCAATGTCCCTTTGTCTCCATTGTAATAAACAAAAATTTTTCCAGATAACTGCCAAATGTCCCCTGGAACCAGAAGTCTATTCTGTGTCTGCAGACAGATCACCCTGGTCTTGTCACCATTAGTGGTGACTGATTGGAGACATCAAGGAGGACTCGGTGGTTTCTGAACTGAATAATTGGGGAAGGGCGTGTTGCCTATAAGGAATTTATAGGACATCTGAGTAGGAAATGTTCAGCTGACAGCTTTATAGGTCTGGTGTTCATGTGAACTAGAGATACAGATTTGGAAGTTAGCGGATAAATAGATGTTTGGGGTCAGAGGCTAGAATAAATCATCTCACCCATAGAAATCTGTGTTTTTCAACGTAATCTAAATACTTGGATCTATAAATTTCCAGAAAGGAAAAAAACAGATAATTGAAAAGACTAACAGAACCAAACTTTTCTCTTTCTCATTATGTTCTCACTATTTAGGGATTGGAAAGTTATTTCCATGTGGAGCTAGACAGCTTTCACAATAATACCTCATACAATTGTCATGCTCTTATTGAAAGAAAGAATACCTCATTTCTTATTAATAAGTCATGAAAGCATGAACAATTAAACTGGTCAGATAAATTAATCTTCCCACAACTGCCTAAATCAGGTGTAAAATAAGTCAAAATCATTACCTATAGTTGAAGTAGACTACTGCAGGGAAATAGACTAAATTACTTTTTTCAAACTCCCCTTGAGCCTTTGGTTGCTGTTTCAGTTGTCACAGGAAACTAAAATTTAGAGTTATGCAATGTGATTATGATCACATAGCTAGTAAGTGACAGGGCCGGAATTCAAACTCTTGGCCTCCTGATTTCCAGGCCACTAGCCCCCTCTTTTCACACCTGAACAAGCTGAGCTGAGAAGTGATCTTGCTGAAAGCACACAGTAAATCAGCGTATTGCCTATAACCACATTTTAGATTAGCCCTTGTATTTTCGGCAGTTCATGGGTTAAGTCCCTTTTACCTCTGTTTTTATGGAGAATTAAGGTTAAATAACAAGCATTTGTTTTAGCATTTACCAGGTTATAAATAAGTATTTGTAAAGTATATTGAATATTTGTTTCTCCTATACTTAGCAACTAACTTATTTTAAACTCTGTAGATTATACAAATAATACAGTAGTTTGTGCAATAAGGAAATAATATATAAAGCAGTATTTTTTTCAAATTATTTCTGATTATTTTCCTCATTTCTATTCTTTTTTCCTTTCTTTCCTCCTTTTCTCTCTTTAAAATAGCACTACTTCTTAAGAGTAATTTGCTCATAAAATGAGACTATTTTTAAAATTAGTTTTAAATAAGTAATATATATGTGTACAAGAAAAAGTCAAAATGGCACAAGTTTCTGTATTTGCTTTTTGCAATTACCATCTTAGAAATTATTCCCTATTCATATATATAGATTTTTATTAAGATTGTATAATATGTCATTGAAATAATCTAATAGGTTCCCTATAACAGACGTATAGGGGGTTTTTTAAATATTTTTTAAAATTTTATTTTACATCTTCAGAATGTCCAGCACATATAGGCTTTTTCTAGTCTTTTAGTATCACAAATAAAGTTTCACTGAGTATCTTTGTTCATATTGTCTTTGTGGGCTTGTACAAATATATCTATAGGATAAATTCTTAGAATTGGAGTTAATACTAGGACAAAAGATATGTATATATTCAATTTTAATAGGTATTATCCAGATTGCTCTCCCAAGAAGTTGCACAGAGTTATAGTCCCAACTTAGGTAGGTGTACCTAAGATTTTCCTACATCCTCACCAATGCTGTGTCATCAAATATTTGACCTTTACTAATCCAATATAGAGAAAGATATCTAATTATAATTGCATTTTTCTCAATATAAGTGAAATAATATCTTTTCATATGTCCAAAAGTAGACCTCTTATTTTTAAAAAAAAATTATGGAAATCTATTCTGGACCCCTCTCTAAATGCTCCAGACTTGCAACTCTGATGACCCTAAACGTTTTGGAACCTAGCATTTTCATCTATAGAAAGAGATTTAACAATCTCTAAAGTTCCTTTCATCTTTTTAACCGTGATTTATCACTGTCCTGCTTAATACTCTTCAGTGGCTTCATTGCACTTAGAATAAAATCTAAGCTTTCCTGGACCTACAAGGCCTCGCATAATCTCTGTCCCTGCCTCACCACACTGCAGCCTTCCTGGGCTTCCTTTCATTTTTAGGACCTAAGGATTTGCTGATCCATCTACTAGGAACATGTTTGATCTAATTCCTCAGGTGATCCACACCTTTTTCATTCTTCAGGCCTCATTTTCAGTGTTAGATCCTAAGAGTTGCATTTCCTGACTACCTTCTGTATATAAATAGACCCCACTAGTTATTTTAACCAAATCAGCTTGATTATTTTTTTCATTAAACTCTTCACATTCACACTGTTTGTTGGCTTTCTTTTCTTTTTTTGTTTTGAGACACAGTCTCACTTTGTTGCCCCCGATAGAGTGCTTTGGCATCATAGCTCACAGCAACCTCAAACTCCTGGGCTCAAGCAATTCTTTTGCTTCAGCCTCCTGAGTAGCTGGGACTACAGGCGCCCACCACAACACCCAGCTATTTTTAGAGACAGGGTCTCAATCTTGCTCAGGCTGGTCTCGAACTCTTGAGCTCAGGCAATCCACCTGCCTCAGCCTACCAGAGTGAATTCATGTTAAAGAAAAGACTCAAGTTTTTATTTCCATCTTGTTAGGAATATGATACTCTTGATTTTATAAAGTGTCTAGCCTATCTTTTATGTAGACCATCTGTTGACAAATTATAAGCAAATAATTTGCATCTTTAAATATCAAGTATTCAAGTAATACTCTCAGCACATGGGCCAAATTTTGCAAAGCACAATAATATATTCCAAGAATCAAGTACTTTTTTCCTACAGATATCCTCCTTTCAGTAATAGTGTACAAACATATTCGTTTTCTATGCCATTTTTACAGCTTCATGAAGTCATATCATGAAAGTCATATCATGATCAAAATCATATCAATTTATGTGCTTGTTTCCAAAGCCAGATGTAGGCAAAGAAAAGTCTGTAAACATTCTTTGCTGCCATCTTGTTAACATTGCACAACTGTTATATCTTAGCTTTATTTAAGCAGAAAATTCCCTGGTTGGGGGGGCAGAATGTATATATAATAGTAGAAAAAAAAAACAAATTGTGGTATATTTATATAATAAAATATTGTATAATGATGCAGTAAAAAGTACACAACAGTGGGTAACATGTATACATGTAAATCTCACAAATATGATACTGAGAAAAAGAAGCTAGCTACATAAATGTTTTGTGTGTTTTTTTGGGGGGGGTTGTTTGTTCTTATCTTTTTTTTTTTTTTTTTTTTTTCTCTCTTTAATATGGAGTCTCACTTTGTCGCCCTGGGTAGAGTGATGTGGCATCACAGCTCACAGCAACCTCAAACTCCTGGGCTCAAACGATTCACTTGCCTCAGCTTCCCAAGTAGCTGGGACTACAGGCACCCACACAATGCCGAGCTATTTTTTAGAGACAGGGTCTTGTACTGGCTCAGGCTGGTCTTAAACTCATGAACTTAAGCAATCCACCTGCCTCAGCCTCCCAGATTGCTAGGATCACAGGCGTGAGCCACCTTGTCCTGCCCCACATAACATATAATTCCATTTATGTTAAGTTAAGAACAAGAAAAACTACTGTATAGGAGTCAGAATAGTGATTACATTTGTTGGGTTTAATTATGCCAGGCACAAGGGAGATTATACGGTGCTGGCAGTATTCTATATCTTGTTCCAGATGGTGGTTACTCAAGTGTGTTGACTTTGTAAAAATTCATCAAGCTTTTGATAACTAGGATCTATAGAGAACTCAAATTAATCCACATGAAAAAAGCCAACAATCCCATATATCAATGGGCAAGAGTCATGAATAGAACCTTCTCTAAAGATGACAGACGAATGGCTAACAAACATATGAAAAAATGTTCATCATCCCTATATATTAGAGAAATGCAAATCCAAACAACCCTGAGATACCGTCTAACCCCAGTGAGAATGGCCCACATCACAAAATCTCAAAAGTGCAGATGCTGGCGTAGATGTGGAGAGAAGGAACACTTTTACACTGCTGGTGGGACTGCACACTAGTACAACCTTTCTGGAAGGAAGTATGGAGAAACCTCAAAGCACTCAGGCTAGACCTCCCATTTGATCCTGCATTCCCATTACTGGGCATCTACCCAGAAGGAAAAAAATCCTTCATATCATAAGGACACTTGTACTAGACTGTTTATTGCAGCTCAATTTACAATCACCAAAATGTGGAAACAGCCTATATGCTCACCAACCCAGGAATGGATTAACATGCTGTGGTATATGTATACCATGGAATACTATGCAGCTATTTAAAAAAATAGAGACTTTACATCCTTCATATTAACCTGGATGGAAGTGGAAGACATTATTCTTAGTAAAGCATCACAAGAATGGAGAAGCATGAATCCTATGTACTCAATTTTGATATGAGGACAATTATCGACTATTAAGGTCATGGGGGTGGAAGGAAAAACAGAGAGAGGGAAGGAGGTATGGGGGTGGGGCCTTGGTGTGTGCCACACCTTCTGGGGGCAAGACATGATTGCAAGAGGGACTTTACCTAACATATGCAATCAGTGTAACCTGGCTTATTGTACCCTCAATGAATCCCCAACAATTAAAAAAAAAAAAAAAATTGTGGTGTGAAGCCATCAGGACCAGAGCATTTTTATTTATTTATTTATTTTTTAGTGAGACAGAGTCTCACTTTTTTGTCCTGGGTAGAGTGCGTGGAATCACAGCTCACAGCAACCTCCAGCTCAGACTACAGGCGCCCACCACAGCGCCCGGCTATTTTTTGTTTGCAGTTTGGCTGGGGCAGGGTTCTAACTCACCACCCTTGGTATATGGGGCTAGCATACTACTCACTGAGCCACAGGCACCGCCCAGGGCATTTTTTTGTTGGGGATTTTTTATTGTTTCTTTAATCTCAGTGTTTGAATTGGTCTGTTCAGGAGCTCTCTTTCTTCCTGGCTTAGTCTAAGGAGAGGGTGTGATTCCAAATATTGATCCACTTTCTTCACATTGTCAAATTTCTGGGCATAGTTTCTGGTAGTATTCAGAGATGATCTCTTGTACACATATGCGCTCACACACATACCCATATACAGTGGCGCTGGTTTGTTTGGCGCTCAGCATAAAGCCTGTTAGTCAGAGCTGAGGCACTGAGACCTAATATTAGTGGAAAATCCTCAGGAAAGAGAGGTGAGCTGAGGGCTGTGGCTGCCCTCTCCCATGGCAGCAGCCGGGCCAAGCCTGGGAGTACCAGGAAGAGCCCCATGCCAGGCATGGCTCTGCAGCCCACGGCTCTGTCCCCTGTCCTGGGACCAGCTTTGTGGCTGGTTCCTCTCTGTATCTCCACCTCTCCTCAACACGAACCACTGCTGTCATTCCCCAAATCCTGTGACACATTCCTGACATTAAGCCTTTTGCTGTCTCCTCTTGCTCCCCAACAGTTCCTAGAGTGAAAAGAGGTTGGAAATGATGTGCAGCCTCTTGTTTTATGAGAATTAAGGAACAGACAGGGGAAGTGATTTCTTCAGATGGTCACAGGGGTGGGGGGGAGCTAAACAAGAAGAATCCAGCTGGAAAGAGGACACAGGCATCCAAGCTGAGAAGGACTCTGAATCAAAGTATTAGCCACAGGAACCAGGGCCTCAAGACCTGGAACTGGGCACTCGAAGCTGCAGGAAGGTGGCTATCTCTGGTTGCCTGTGCTTCTTTGTGTAATGAACTTGTTCTCTCCCATTGCAAACATTGAGGTGAGAACATGGCCACCAGCCTGGCACCCACAGAGAGAAGAGTGAGCTTCTTTCTTGAGGTTTCCTGTATTCATCCCAGGGAATGAATTGGCCCTGCAGCTCAGTGTCACTTGGCTGAATCACTGCTGTGGGTGGGGAGAGTGGGTTTCTATAATTGCCCAGGCAATCCACCAGGATGGGGGTTGGGGGTGGGAAGGACATGTGCAGAGAATAGACATGGAGGGGTGTGTGTGTGTGTGTGTGTGTGATCTGCCACCTGCTGGGACGGTCTGTTACATCTGGGACGGTGAGTCATGTGGAGCAGTGGTGGCAGCAGTGGGACCATATCCTTTCCTGCTCCAGTGGCTGCTTCCTGAGGTTGGGGCACAGTGGTTGTCATGACAACAGCTGATGGGAAGGTCTTAAGGAAAAGACTGAGACTGGAGTGTTTTGAATGATATTTGCCTGTCTTGAGTCCCTTTCTTCTTAAGAGCCAAGACAGAAAAACCCAGCTATTTGGGTCCTCACTCTGAGCAGGCGGTGGGCAGAGGCACACACTGTAGTGAGGATTTGGGCCCCCACCCCCTGCACTCTGGTTTTGGAGGAGGGTTGGCCCTATGCCTGGCTGTTGTGGGTTAACAAAGATGTGTGTCCCCGTGCTTAACACTTCTCACTGAGTGTGCAGGGGAAAAGCACAGTGCTGTAAGGACTGGCAAAGCCCGTCTCCCCACAGCTAAGCCAGCTGCTGTCCAACTGATCTTTCAAAGGAGTGCATCCCACCAGCTTGCTTCCCTGCTTAAGTGCTTCAGTGGCTCCAGATTCCTGACAGATTCAAGCTCAAGTATGTGAGCTTAACAGTCCTCATCGTCTGGCCTTCTCTGGACCTCTGCTTTGCTGTCCCTCCCCTCCACTCACACTCCTTGCACATCTGCATTCCTGGTGGTGCCATGCCTCTGTGCCTTTGGGCACTCTGTGTGCTTAGAAGGTCTTTTGGCCTCCATTGGAGAAAGCCAACTCTTTCTTAAAAAAAAAAAAGTGTGACTCCTCTAGTCACCTTGGTGTGACTCTCATATGAGAAAAGGACCACCCAAGCACCCTTGTCCTGAGCCTCCCAGGCCACATTCTCCCCCTTGGGGGCCTGAGTCCACCTGCAGGCCTGCTCAGCCCTCCTGTCCTCCCCTAGCTGGTTGGGCTGCTTTCCCTTTAGAGAAAAGCACCCGCAAGCTAATTTGAAACCCCTCTCCATGGTTCCTTTTGAATCTTCAAGAAAGATGATTCATTCCTTTATTGGACAAAGATTTAATCAGTGCCCATTATGTACCAGGCTCTGTCCTGGGCACTTGGTCACATTAGTGAACAGAAATCCCTGCACTCATGGAGCTAGCAGGGAAGGCAGACAATCACCTGCCATTTATACATATGAAAGAAGTAATTAATCTACTAAACAGCTCCACAGGCTGTGGTAAATAGAAAAATAGAGGAAGAAAGGGGGTGAGCTCCAGGAAGGGCAGGAGGGGTGGTGGCAGTGGTACTTGGAGCAGCAGGGTCAGCCTTCACTTAGTCTGCTTGGGATGCAGTAACACAATGCCACAGACTGACAGCCTGGGTGGTGTGAAAGGTGCTGGCAAGGCAGGTTTCATTCTGATGCCTCTTCTGCTCTTGGGTGGCTGCCATCTCTGTGCATTCATATGACCTCTTCTTTGTGTTTGCTCAGTGGAAAGAGACAGCTCTGGTGGAAATAAGGCCCCACTGTAGGACCTAACTTGACCCTAATTATCTCCTTATAGGCTGTATCTCCAAACACCATTACACTGGTTTAAAACTTCAACATAAGGATTGGGGGTGGAGGGAGGCACAATTCAGTCCATAACAAGTCTCACTAAGGTGAGCATAAAATTAAAGGAGGTGAGAATTAGAATACTGGGGTGGGGGAGGGATTCCAGGTAACTGAGCAGCTATAGCAAAGACCCCAGGAAAGGAAAGTGCCCAGCACATTGGAGGGACAGCAAGGAGACCAGCGTGCTGAGCAAGGGGGATAACAGCAGGAGGTAAGGATAGAGATGGATGTGACAGGACCAAATCATGCACAGCCTGCAGAAGGACCACATGATTGGCCTAATGTAAATGACCACCTGGGACTGCATAGAGACAAGAGTAGAAACAGAAAGATTTGTTGAGACATTTCTGCAGAAATCTAGATAAGGAGTGATGGTGGCTTGGACCAGGGTTATAAGAATGGCAGCAGTGAGATATGGTCAGATTTTTGCATATATCTAAAAGGTAAAGCCCACAGATTTCCTACCGAATTGGACACAGAAAGTGAGAAGAAGAGGAGTGAAAAATGATTCCCATATTTTAGCTTGGACAGTGGAAAAATGGAGTTGCCATTGGTAGAGATTAATGTAGATGCAGGTGAAGGTTTAGGGGAAAGGATCAGGTGTTTCAGTTTTGGATATATTGAGTTTGAGATGTCTGCTAGAACTGCACATGGATAGGACAGGTAGGTAACTGGATATAAGAGTATAAGCCTTAGCTCAGTGGCCATAGCTCAGTGGTTATAGTGCCAGCCACATACACAGGGGCTGGTGGGTGTGAATCCGGCCAGGATCTGCTAAAACAACAATGACAACTACAAGAAGAAAAAAGGCATCGTGACGGGCGCCTGTAGTCCCAGCTACTTGGGAGGCTGAGGCAAGAGAATGGCTTAAGCTCAAGAGTTGGAGGTTGCTGTGAGCCGTGATGCCACAGCCCTCTACCTAGGGTGACATAGTTAGACTCTGTCTCAAGAACAAAAAAAAAAGAAAGAAAGAAAGAAAGAAAAGAAAAGAAAAAAGAAAACAGAAAAAGAAAAAAAGTATATAAGCCTGGTGTCTGGAGAGAGGTCTGGGATGGAGATACAGATTTGGGAGTCATCGCATACTGATAGCATTTACAACTAGACAAGCCCATCAAGGAAGTGAAAGAATGTCAAAGGTCTAACTCTGGGGCCAGTCAACAAGGAGACTGGCCACCATAGAGAGTGAGGCTGATGGGCCCCAAACCAGGGTGCCCAAGGGGATACAAAAGATAGACAAGCAGAGCCCTTACCACGTTCCCGGATACAAGTTTTCCATCACACCATTGTTGACCTCCTTACAAGGTCCTCTTTCCCAGTTTATACTCTAAGATTATTATGCTGTAGCACAGGGGTTCTCAGTGTTTTCAAATCCATGGTCATTTAAAATTAGCATACAAACCTGATAGAGTTTAAAGGTCTGACTTTGACCATTGTCTGACTTCCAGCTCGCAGGGGCAAGGACAAACGCATTGGAGCCTCTCGGTTCTCATGTACTGAGGAGGAACCCTGTCTTGAGGCTCCCCCCCAATTTCCCTGGTCCCTTGCTGGGCAGCCTTCCCCAACCTCCTTCTCTGGGTGGTTTGAGTCCTATCTTTTGGCCAGCCCTGGATCCTGATGCCCACACCCCGCAGACAAGGGAGGCCCCTGCCGAGGCCGGCGACGCTCAGCTCCTATCTTCTCGCTCTGGCACAAAGCCTTGGTGGCCGCAGGGTAATTAAAAGAAACCTCCCCGGGCCTCTCCCGTGCTACACCGCGCGGCCCCGCCAGGGGACGCCACTCCAACACGCTCGGCCCCCGCTCAGGTCCCGCCGCCGTGTCCCAGGTTATCTTTCCTTCTACAGCTGCTGGGTCTCCTTATGCTCAGTGAGGTGTCACCCTTCACTCCAGATCCATCCTCAGAATTAGAACAAATCTCACTCTTTAGCTCTTGAACGGTGTGGGAATCATTTCTTCGGAAAGTGCCTCTCCCCACCTCCCTTGGCCCCCAGCAGGCTGGCTGTCGCGGCTCAGTGGGCTGTGGTGGCGCAGAGCCTCACGCCTGATTCTCTGAGGCTCAAGCAGGAGGGTCCGCCGGAAGAGGTCACCTCTACACTGGGCTCCCGACAAGGTGGCAGTGGAAAGGATTGTTCTGGGAGGGGTGGGTGTCAGCGTGTGGTCCTGGTGCTAAGGACTGTGAAAATGCCTCCAATATTCTAACCTAATTGAAATAATAATAATGATGGTTATAATTATTACTATCCAGTGTTCCTGATATTCAGACCACAGGTAGGGAAGCATAGTAGCATCTTTTTTTTTTTTTTTGAGACAGAGTCTCACTTTGTCGCCCTCAGTAGAGTGCTGTAGCGTCACAGCTCACAGCAACCTCCAGCTCTTGGGCTTAGGCGATTCTCTTGCCTCAGCCTCTGGAGTACCGGGGACTACAGGCGCCCACAACGCCCGGCTATTTTTTGTTGCAGTTTGACTGGGGCCGGGTTCGAACCCGCCACTCTCGGTATATGGGGCCAGAGCCCTACTTACTGAGCCACAGGCACGGCCCAGCTTGGTGGCATCTTTGTGCGTGGGCCCTGGGAGACTGTGTGCTGGTGATTTTCCTGACTTTGGGTGGTGAGGGTTGTCCGGGCTGGAGTCTCCCCTGAAGAATGGAGTTGGTCCCTGCCGCAGTGACTACAGTCTGGCCAGTCACAGAAAGAAAGCTGCTTCTGGGGCTGGATGCTGGGGCCGGGAGGCACTGGGAAGTCCGGCTCACTGTAAGTCTTGTTGAAGAAGCCAGTGTCCAAAGTGTGGACAACACCAGGTAGACTGCCACCTACCTTGTGGCATGTTTTCTTGGCAAAATCGTTCATGCAAAGCAGAAAAAGGGGAGGCAAAGTACTCCCAGGAGATCTGCAGTCCAGATGAGGACTCAGGGCCATCAAGGTACCCAGAGAGAAAGAGATCCTGGGTGAGAGACTGTGGGGGTGCTCACCATGCACTTGGGTGGGAGCAGCCGGGAGGTTGACCAGCACCCTCTGGCTTCATTCTTTTTACAAGGAAAGCACCTGGTCTCTAACTATGCCCCTTGAATGGATTTATACCATCCCAGAAAGATGTGTGCCCTGTGCAAATGAAAGGATGCTCTCCTACTGTAGAGAATTCATTGACATGCTAGACTTGGGGAGGGGTGGATGGCTCAGACTACTTTTCCAGAGCAGAGTAGTTTCTGAAAGGGTTTTTGGAACTGCAGAGTCAAGGACCAGGCTGGGAGCCCTGGTGACCCCACAAGTACAGAAGACACCAGGAGGCCATGGAACTCTCCTTTTATTGCACACACTATCTGCAGGTTCGAGCTGGGACCCATCGTCCATCATCTCACATTGTTCCTTCAGGGTATCAGGAGGTATTTGTTTAGCTGTCAACTAGCATTTAAGCAGCTTGCAGGCAAGGACTGAATTTCTTTTTTTGTTTTTTATTAATATTAAATCATAGCTGTGTACATTAATGCAATCATGGGGCACCATACACTGGTTTTATAAACAGTTTGACACATTTTTGTCACACTGGTTAACATAGCCTTCCTGGCATTTTCTTAGTTATTGTGTTAAGACAATGACATTCTACATTGAATTTCTTTCTTTTTCTTCTTCTTCTCTTTTTTGTTTGAGGTTGAGTACTGCTATGATGGGGCCCAGGCTGGACTTGAATCCCTGGGCTCAAGTGATCCTTCTACCTCAGCCTCCCCAGTATCTGAGATGATAGGTGTGTGCCATCATGTCTGGCAGGGACTGTGTTTTGTTCAGAATGTGTATCTCCAGGGAGGTTGGTACGTACCCTCCAGGACACACTGATGCGAGGCTCCTTGAGCTTGGGGCACACTTTACCTCCATGGCCTCAGCTTCCTTGGCCACCCTGAGGTAAGAGGTGTGGTGCTTTTACAATTCCCATTTTGAAGATGAGGAAACAGGGGTCAGTGAGTGCTGGCCTCAAGAAAACCTTGAAATCCCACTGCCTAGCCACCTCCCTAAGGAGCAGAATGATGCCAGGAAGGTGCTGCTCAAGTAACTGGGGACAGAGGTGGCACTCCAGGCCTGCATGATGGGGAGGGTGCCTCCCTGAGCTCTTCTGCCAGGCCCTGGGACTTCCCTCCCTGAGTGATTGTGAACTGGGTGGATCTGACCTGTTTGTTCTGTATGGATCTTGGACAGAAATTCTTGCTCACTTTTTCCTTGGCATAATTTCCCTTGAGCCTACCTTTTCTTTACTTATAGGTGTGTTAAGTAGATTTAGGTTTCAGAAGAGAAGAAAAGTTGGCTATTTAGGAGAGCCCCAGCCTCTTAATTGAAGAGTCCCTTACATGGAGCAGCCTGGTCCACTCAGGCAAACAAGCTTCAGTAATAAGCACTATGCATTTGCCTGCCCTGTGGTGGGGCAGGATTGGAGGAGATGGGGTCTCTGGCCAGGTCCTGTTATCCTAATCTCACCTCATTCACCCCATGTACTAGGGACCCTCCCACAGTTCCACGCTTGTGTGATCAGTGCAGCTGGGACTGGAACTTTAGACCAAGTCCATACATTTCTCCTTCTACCTCTTCTGGTCTCGAAACAATGTGAGGCCCAAATGGGGGATGGTTCTGGAGACTTGGGTGCTCCCAAAGAAGCTAGGACACCGGCTCTGGGTGCCTACTTCAGTTCATGGGTCTGTGGATGAGCTCTGTGCTGTCATCATACTCCTGTGGCTACCCTGGGAGGCAGGGTGGCCTGTCACCAAGGCAGATCCCACAACCTGGCCACAGCTCTCTCCCCAGAGCCTGTTACCCAGCATGAGCTAAAGTCCTTGGGAGCTTCTAAGACTTCTTGAAGGGGGAAATTTATTCTATATCTTTCCTTTCCCCTCTCTTTCCCCCTCCTTCCCTGACTTCTTTCCCTTCTTGTTTCCTTCCCTTTGTCTCCCATCCGTTCACTGGAGTCTAAATAGACACATCCCTGTGGTGTGCTAGCTACCATTTCTCCAGGTTAAGAAGCATCAGAAACAGAATACTTTCCCTGGGTTGGGAGCCATGCTGAATTATTCATAGGCCAAATGTATTGCAAATTTTAGAGGATTTTTTTTTTTAAGGCTGTGGCGTGGATGAAAGGAGTAGTGAATATGCCTAACATTGGTGGAGGTGAGAAATGCTCCAGGAATCAGACAGCCTGGAGTCACAGGCTCACACGGCCCTGGGACAAGCACAGCGATGAGGAAGGCTCCTCGGGACTTACACTGTCTGCTCTCCCTGAACTCTCCAACCTGTGGGCTGATGGATTGAACAGAAGTGGTTAGCAGGGCCTTTCCCAACCTCTACACCTGATCTCCTGAGCAATCTACATGTCTTGGCCTCCCAGAGTGCTAGTATTACAGGCATGAGCCACTGTGCCTGCCCTGAGACAAGTTCTTTATGACTCCAAAGTGTGGTCCAGATCATGTCTCACAGATGTCTCCCTCTTTCCCTCTGTGCTGGACCGGTCATAAGGGCACCAGGGAACCTAGGGTTGTCTGATAGAGTCACTGGCTGGAGAGGTGGTGAGCACCCCAGCACTGAACACGTTTGAGTTGGCACTGAGGAGCGACCTTGAGGCATGCTGTGGGGGCTCCTGCTCTGGGGGCAGGTTGGACTAGATGTCTATTGATGACCATTCAGAGTCATCCTGTTGATCACTTTGAAGGTCAAGGGCGAGAGGCACACAAGAGAATACAATGGACTTGGGAAGAGGAGATGTGACAGCCTCACATCTGAACATCTTGACATTTCCTCACAAATCTAAGATTCGATTACTAGGAATAACTTGATCTCAAAGTAGAATCTGGACTTTGAGACAGACTTTCTTTTTTTTCTGTTGCCCAGGGTAGAGTGCTGTGGCATCATCCTAGCTCATGGCAACCTCAGACTCCTAGGCTCAAGTGAACCTCTTGTCTCAGCCTCTCGAGTGGCACCTGCCACAACACTCAGCTGGTTTTTCCTTTTTTTTTAACTAAAGACCAGGTCTTGTTCTTGCTCAGGCTAGTCTTGAACTCTTGAGCTCAACGATCCTCCCAGAGTGCTAGGATTATAGGTGTGAGCCACTGTGCCTGGCTTGAACGTCAATTCTTTTAAACTCAGGCTGGTTGCTTTATCCGGTGCTGCTTCCTAGATTCACCTGCTGATTGTCATCGACTTCCTTCTGACCTATTAGTCTTCATTCATTCCCTGAGGTGCCCCACTGTTGGTACCATTCTGCCCATGACTCCTGGACTTCCCATAGTGTCTCTGCCTTCGAGGTAGCTTTACAGAGAGAAGAGTAGCCTCAGAGAGACACCAGCAACTCTGGACCAGTGGGCTTAGATTACAATCTTGGCATCACCCTTTCAGCTGTGTGACCTCAGCCAAATTTTCTAACCTTTCTGGCCTTCACTGTCCTCTTCTGTAAAATGAAAGTGGTAACACCCCTTCTTTCTAGGATCATGAGGTTCACATGAAATAATGTAAATAAGGTACTTGATGCAACTTCTTGCCAAGTCCTCTCTTGTGTGCTTGTTGACCTTGACTATGCTATTCTGTGAAGCATTCTTCCCCTCTTGTAACAGAGATTTCTTATTGCCCACAAGTGCCCTTCCCTTCCCTTTTATTTATTTATTTAATGCATTATAATAATTATTATTATTATTTTGAGACTAAGTCTTGCTCTGGCAAGGATGAAGTGGCATCATCATAGCCCACTGCAACCTCAAACTTCTGGGCTCCAGGGATCCTGAGTAGCTAGGACTACAAGTGCCTACCACCACACCTGGATAATTTTTTCCTAGTTTTGATAGAGATGGGGTCTTGCTTTTGATCAGGCTGGTCTCAAACTCCTGACATCAAGGATCCGCCTGCCTTAGCTTCCCAGAGTGGTAGGATTACAGGCGTGAGCCAAGATATCTAGCCTTCCCTTCCCTTTTAGCTTGACGTGTGGCTGCTTAGCTAGACACTATATTTTCCAGCCTCTCCTACAGCCAGAGTTGCCATGTGACTAAATCCTGGCTAGTGCGATGTAAGCAAAAGTGATGTATATAACTTCTGTAAGAGAAAATATTTCTCTCCTGCATCCTCTTTTTTCCTAGAATGTGGGAGTGATGCAAATGAGGAAAACACCCTAGAGCAGTGATTTTCTTTTCTTTCTTCTTCTTCTTCTTTTTTTTTTTAGAGACAGAGTCTCACTTTATCGCCCTCGGTAGAGTGCTGTGGTGTTACAGCTCACAGTAACCTCCAACTCCTGGGCTTAGGCGGTTCTCTTGCCTCAGCCTCCGGAGGAGCTGGGACTACAGGCACCTGCCAGAACACCCAGCTATTTTTTGTTGCAGTTTGACCAGGGCCGGGTTCAACCTACCACCCTCGGTATATGGGGCTCGTGCCCTACCCACTGAGCCACAGGTGCTGCCCTTAGAACAGTGATTTTTCAACCAGTGTGCAGTGGCACACTGGTGTGCTGGGAGAGGACCAGCAGGCTAAGAAAAGGCTCATTTTTCTCTTGTATATCTTGAAAAATTTTAAAGATCATTAATTAAATTATTTTCAAAAGAAGTTCAAAGCGCAGTAAGTATATTCTTATTTTACTCTTTTTTTTTTTTTTTTTTTTTTTGGATCAACATTGCCCTAGGGGATAGCAAGGAAGACAGAAGGAAGGTGGGCCCTGGACAGCCTCGTGGTATGGGACTGTCTTCCCAGCCCGCACCATCCTCCTCCCTGTGGGCTATTATGCAAGAAAAAAATGAGCCTCTCCTTAGCCTGCTGGTCATCCCGTGTGCCTCACTTCCCCTGGGAAGCTGTCTCTGACTCTCCAAGACCAGTGCTTCTGTGAACATTCACCCAGGTCCTCACTGGGGCATGTGTCACAGTGTCCTATAAAAACTTTTTTGCTTGTCTGCAAACCCCAAAGGCCTTTGTGGTGGTGAGGCATGAACTCACCTCATCTACCCTTATTTTCGGGAACTAGAATGCACCAGGCACTTAGTAGATGCTGAATAAATCAAATAAATCATCAGTGCCACCCACAATGTACATACTGCCTCAGTTCTTGCCTTCAGGGATCTTAAATATTTCCATATGCTTAATCTCAAGGAAAAACGAAAGAACAATTCCTATTCTTTTCTCCCATCCCCCAAACACACCCCAACTTTACTCCGTGTCCAGTTGAGTCCCTGTGGTGTGGAAGCTACTGCCAAATCCTGCCCCAGGGGGCCTGTTAACTGGCCAGAGCCCAGGGAGAGACACCGGCCTGTGTGTGTGTCTTTCCAGCAGTCCCCTGTTATCAGATGTCCCCCCCTCATTGTGAGACCCAGTAGTATTGATTAGGTCTGTGAAGTGTAGCAGGAGTTACCTTCACTAGAGTATTGTTACCTTGAAAACCCAGGCAAAAACAGTCTTTTGGTACAAAATGGGCAGGATAGGGGAGGAATTCATACATCAAACGTAATTGCAAAAGGCATGCAAACTCTTTCATAGTTTGTTTTCAATTTACATACAGCTATGCAGACCTGTTTACAAATCTGGGATGGGGCTATATCTGATCATGGTGTAAAGGGAGCCCTCAAAGGACCAAGGCGTTGGCAGCAAACTCTGACAGCCAGGGCTGGCCTCTGTCCAGCCTTTTCTTGAAGACACTGCCCCAGAGCACTAGTCTTGGCAGCAGTCAGGTGCTGCTGCTTTTCAGTAGGGTTTCTTTCTCTGTTGCCAGGCCCTTCTTTGGGGTTCTTTCTGCAGTGGTTCTCATCACAGCCTGCGGGCTCAGAAGAGTTTACAGTCTGCCAGTCTCCACACCCATCTGCTTTGAGGACTGAGTGCATAGCGGCATCCACACTCCTAAACTGACCTCCAGGTACACACGCAGCTCTCCTAGGCTCTGTGGGGCCAGTCTCCCTCAGCTGGGGAGTAAACAGGGCTTTAGGGACTGAGTTTGCTCCAGGACAAGGGGTTCAATATCCTTTTGCTTAAGAGGAGTAAGAGCTGGTGATTTTGAGAAGCAAACTGCCGGCTGAAGAGCAAGGGATTCAAACCCCATATTCGTCGAAGGCACGTCTCTGTTGTAAACAGGTGATTTCACTATCCTTAGTGTTAGAACCAGAATCTCTCACATTTGCAGACACCCAATCACCTTTTTTTTTTTTTTTTTTGAGACAGTCTCACTCTGTCGCCCTTGGTAGAGTGCTGTGGCATTACAGCTCACAGCAACCTCAAACTCTCGGGCTTAAGCGATTCTCTTGCCTCAGCCTTCTAAGTAGTTGGGACTATAGGCGCTGCCACACACCTGGCTATTTTGTTGTTGTTGTTGCAGTTGTCATTGTTATTTAGCTGGCCTGGGCTGGGTTTGAATCCGCCATCCTCAGTACATGTGCTAGTGTTGTAACCATTGGGCTACAGGCACCGAGCCCGAGTTTTGTTTTATTTTATTTTATTTTATTTTATTTTATTTTTATTTTTATTTTTTTTACTTTGAGACAGAGTCTCAAACTGTTGCCGTGGGTAGAGTGCGATGGCATCACAGCTCACAGCACCCTCCAACTCTTGGGCTTCAGTGATTCTCTTGCCTCAGCCTCCCAAGTAACTGGGATTACAGGCTCCCGCCGCAACACCCGACTATTTTTTGGTTGCAGCCATCATTGTTGTTTGGTGGGCTTGGGCTGGATTTGAACCCACCAGCTCCAGTGTATGTGGCTTGAGCTATGGGTGCTGAGCCTTTATTTTTGTTTTTGAGACAGAGTTTTACTCTGTTGCCCCAGCTAGAGTGCAGTGGCATCATTATAGCCTTAAACTCCTGGGCTCAAGTGATCCTCCTGCCTCAGCCTCCTGAGTAGCTGAGACTACAGATGGACACTACCACACCTGATTAATTTTTTCTGTTTAGTAGAGGTGGGTCTTGCTCTTGCTCAGTGTGGTCTCAGACTCCTGAGCTCAAGCCATCCTCCTGCCTTGGCCTCCCAGAGTGCTAGGATTATACCTATAATCCTAGCCACCACACTAGGCCCCAACCACCTTTTATAATGGCATTGTTTGCAGCCCTGTCCTTGATGGGTCATCTCTCATTTCCTCCCCAGTGGCACAGGGTGAGCTGAGGCAGGAGGGAGATCACCCTCAAAGGACCCCTTCAAACAGTGGAATCCTTGTGGCCTTTGCTCACTCCTCTGAGAAATTAGCTAATGTCAATGCAAAGTTACCATTCCAAAGTTCATGCTGATCTTACTTAAACCTGTTCAGGTGATAAAGCCTTTGAAGTCATGAATTTTTGTGGTCTCAGACCTTAAAGATCTTAAGAAAAAACATCAATGGGAGAAAATCTAAAAGTAAGACAGTTTCACATTTTGACTTAACTTACATTTGGGATGAGAACTGCCTAAATTTAGCTTTGTAAAGGAGGGAAAACTTGGGAGCTTAATGAGAGTCACTGATCCCACCCTTCTGGATTCTCAGGGTCTGAGATCTGGGCTGAACATGGATATCCCAGCCAGACTCTCTGCATTGCTTCCAGCACCTTTTTCCAAGGGTGAAACTAAGAAAAAGAGTTTGTCTCATGGTTGCCTTTATTTTAACAAAGTGCAAATTTTAGAATCATCTACATAAAAAATAATGAGATTGGTAATAAAAGCTCTTTACTGAGCACATATTATGTGTTAGGCACTGTGTTATTCTCTCTGCAAGCTTTTTCTCATCCAGTCCTCACAACAACCTGTGCAGTAGGCACCATGATTGTCCTCACCTTACATATAGGGAAACCAAGGCTCAGAGAAATTATGTGATTTACCCAAGGTGACCCAAAGACCGGATTGCCTGGATTTAACACAATTTTTTTTTCTTTTTTCTTTCCTTTCCTTTCCTTTATTATTATTTTTTAATAGAGTCTTATTTTGTCACCCTCAGTAAAGTGGCATGGCATCACAAACTCTTGGGCTCAAGTGATCCTTTTGCTTTAGACTCCCAAGTAGCTGACACTACTGGGTGCTCACTACAATGCCTGGCTATTTTTTTTTTTTTTTTAGACATTTTGACTATGTCACTTTGGGTAAAGTGCCGTAGCATCACAGCTCACAGCAACCTCCAACTCTTGGGTGTAAGTGATTCTCTTGCCTCAGCCTCCCAAGTAGCTGGGACTACAGGTGCCTGCCACAACACCTGGCTGTTTTTTGGTTGTAGTTGTCATTGTTTGGCAGGCCTGGCCTGGGCTCGAACCTGCCACCTTTGGCGTATGTAGCTGGTGCCTTAGCCGCTGAGTGCCTGGCTATATATTTTTGAGATGAAGTCTCACTGTTGCTCAGGCTGGTCTTGATCTCCTGAGCTCAGGCGATCCACCTGCCTCAGCCTCCCAAAGTGCTAGGATTATAGGCACGAGCCACTGCACCCAGCCTAACACAATTTTTCAAGAGGGCTGATTCCCAGTGGATGGACAAAAACCAGCTACTCCCACTTTGGTAAAGCCTATGTCCCATGTCATATGGTCCTAAGAAAAACACTCCCTAACCCTTGTTCTCAAGGGTAGGAAGTGGACTGAATGGGAATTAGATAAAGGAAATGATAATAAAATAGAGTATATGAATTTTTTCCTTTTGTCCAATGCAAGTCTGGTTTTGCAACTATAAAAATTCTGATCACTCTCAAAGTTAAAATCTGCAAAAATTGTATCTTCTGGTGATTTAGCTATAGCCTCTTCTGTTAGGTATAATTATTTGGCAGAGCTGGTGTCATGGTGGTCACCTGTGCAGTCACAAAGGGCCCTGTGCTTAGAAGGACCTACCCTTGGTATAATGTTGTACTGTTGCCAACTTGACATTGTTGATAATTTTTGAACAAGAAGTAGTATGTTTTCATTTTTCCCTGGGCATCACAAGTTATGTAGCTGATCCTGCAACTTAGGAGATAAAAATAATGCACTATGACTGAGAATAGCTACAGCCTGAGCTACTCCAGAGCCAAAGCTGGCAGGCCAACAGTCCTCCCCTTAGCCTTGCTTTGTGTGGACAGTAAGTGACCTTACAAAGGATGGTGTCCCCTCAATTGCCCTGTAGTGAGACCTGGCAAGGGCATTAGGGCAAAAGAGCAGCAATGAGCCCATCAGAAGAGTTGAGGGCACACTGTATGTCTATAACAAAACATCCCTGTATCCCATAAATGTCTACAACTATTATGTATCTGTAATTATTAAACATTTTTTTTAAATGAACAAAAAATTTTAATAAAAGAAGATTTGAAGGGAGCAGAGATGGAGGGAGCCCTAGTCCCATTTGAAAATCCCAGGAGAATGAGGATAAGTAGCTCAAGGTTTCTTGAGTTTGGGTTTGCTTGGTGCCATGACTGGTGGCAGATGGTCTGATTTCAATGCCTCTGGCATGGTATGTCTCCTGGGTTCTGAAACCAAATCATTGAAGAGGACTCTGCTTAAGTGAGTTGGATGAGGGCTGAGGAGGGGTGCAGATGGAGAAAGCGCCAGCTCCCCATCAAAGGCTTACCTGGAGATCTGGATGGCTAGTCTCTCCTTTAGGGTTTAGCCATAAGAAGTTCAGTTAAAGGACAAAGTCAGGAAGGATAATTGGCACCATCTTGCTTGGCTCCTGTCTTCACTTCTTTTCCCACTCACAGATACTTACTCCTTTTCCCACTTACTCCTTTGGCTTTCTTGCTTATTTCTAACTTTTCTCTTCCCCTGCTCCCCTCCCCTCCTCTTCACTTTCAGACAGGGTCTTGCTCTGTCACCTAGGCTAGAGTTGCAGCAGCTCAATTAGCTCACTGCAGCCTTCAACTCCTGGGCTCAAAAGATCCTTCTGCCTCAGCCTCCTGAGTAGCTGGCACTACAAGTGTTCACCATCATGCCAGGATAATAATCTTTTTATACTCTGTAGGGATGGAGTTTCACTGTGGTGCCCAGGCTTGGGAGACTGAGGCAAGAGAATCAATTGCTTGCTTGTCTCTAGCTCAAGCAATCTTCCTGCCTGGTCTCCCAAAGTGCTGGCATTACAGGCATGAACCCCCCCTGCCCAATCACTTGTTTCAAATTTTTCTTGATAGCACTTCTCTGTGGATGCTTGGTCTCTAGTTGACATCTCTGCTAGGCCTGACATCCTGTCTCAAGGATTAATGTTGTCATTAAATATTAGAGAGGAAGGGACAGTCAGGATTCTTGTTCTTTTTTTTTTTTTTTTTTTTTAGAGACAGAGTCTCACTTTGTCACCCTTGCTAGAGTGCTGTGGTGTCACAACTCACAGCAACCTCCAGCTCTTGGGCTAGGGCAATTCTTTTGCTTTAGCTTCCTGAGTTGCTGGGACTACAGGTGACCTCCACAATGCCCGGCTATTTTTGTTGCAGTTGCCACTGCTGTTTTAGCTGGCCGGGGCCAAGTTTGAACCTGCCACTCTCTGTATATGGGGCCAGTACCCTACCTACTGAGCCACAGGTGCCACCCTGGGATTCTTGTTCTTAATGGGGCCTTGATCACTGTGAAGTCAGCTGGGGATGTGGGTATTGTTGGGGGGGGGGGGCACATTCACCCCAGACAGCATTCCCAGTTGTCTTGTGCCATCCCTATACTGTCTGCCCCCAGGGCCTCTGGCTGGCTGTCTCAAATCAGGCAGCCTGATCACCACTCTGTGTTGTCATGGAGAAACTTTTAGAAACATATTATTGGATTTTGGGTGCATTTCTGCCACCTGGTAACAAGCAGTTTTGTATAAAAACCACAATGAAGGGAGAGAAAGGGCTTTTGGAGGGTGGAGTTGGTGCCAGGGAACCTGGCCGTGGTGGAGGGATGGGAGCCTGCCCCGTCTGCTGTTTGGAATTCTGGGCAGACAAGGGTGTGCTGATTGCCTTTGGTTCCTGCAGGACTCCTGGGAGGTCAGGTCAGACTGAAGGTCACAACCTCTGCAGAGGAGCTCCCACTGATCTCAGGCTCCCAGAGTGCTAGGTTTACAGGCATGAGCCACTGCACTCAGCCAAAAATGGATACAATTTTTTTTTTTTGAGACAGAGTCTTACTTTATCACCCTCGGTAGAGTGCTGTAGTGTCACAGCTCACAGCAACCTCCAACTCCTGGGTTTAGGCAATTCTCTTGCCTAAGCCTCCCGAGTAGCTGGGACTACAGGCGCCAGCCACAATGCCCAGCTATTTTTTTTTGTTGTTGCAGTTTGGCCAGGGCTGAGTTTGAACCAACCATCCTCGGCATATGGGGCTGACACCCTACTCACTGAGCCACAGGCGCCAGGATATGATTTTAAAAAGGAAAAAAATTGTATTAAAATTGTAATACTACCGGTGGCTCATGACTCTGTTTCAATAAATAAATAAGTAAATAAAATTGTAATACTTAGTATACACCAGTAACAAAAGATGAACACAAGTAATGTTTGAGCACCTCTTATAATTTGCAGAAGTCAAACGTGACTTGAGTATTTTATTTTTTAGAGATAGAGTTTTAATCTGTTGCCCTCGGTAGAGTGCCAAGGCATCACAGTTCATAGCAACCTCCAGCTTTTGGGCTTAGGCGATTCTCTTGCCTCAGCCTCCCAAGTAGCTGGGACTACAGGTGCTCACCACAACACCTGGATGTGTTTTGTTGCAGTTTGGCTGGGGCTGGGTTCGAACCTGCCACCCTCAATATATGGGGCTGGCGTCCTACCCACTGAGTCACAGGCGCTGCCCAAATATTACAATTTTTTTTTTTTTTGGTAGAGACAGAGTCTCACTTTAATGCCCTTGGTAGAGTGCTGAGGCATCACACAGCTCACAGCAACCTCCAGCTTTTGGGCTTAGGCGATTCTCTTGCCTCAACCCCCTGAGTAGCTGGGACTATAGGCGCCCACCCCAACACCTGGCTATTTTTTTGTTGCAGTTTGGCCGGGGCCAGGTTTGAACCCACCACCCTCAGTATATGGGGCTGGCACCTTACCCACTGAGCCATAGGTGCTGCCAGAGTATTACAATTTTAATACAGACTTTTCCTTTCTTAAAATGTATATATATATTTTTTGCACCTTCTGTATATGCTTTTATTACTTGTATATTCTTTTTACTAGAAGTTTTGGAAACTTTTTTTTGAGACAGATTCTCACTTTTTCACCCGAGATAAAGTGCTGTAGCGTCACAGCTCACAGTAACCTCAAACTCTTGGGCTCAATTGATTCTCTTGCCTCAGTCTCCGAAGTAGCTGGAACTATAGACACCTGCCACAATACCCGGCAATTTTTAGAGACAGGGTCTCACTCTAGCTCAGACTGGTCTTAAACCCGTGAACTCAGGCCATTTGCCCGCCTCAGCCTTCCAGAGTGCTGGGAAGTTGTGGAAACTTAAAAGAGTCTTGTCTACTCTTGTCCATGTACATCTGATACATATAAACTATGAACAGATTTTGCATCAGGACCTAAATTGCAACAATAAAGTTATAAGGCACCCGCCTACTCCTTCCTCCCTGGATCTTGCTTCAGCTGCCTTAAGATGGCTCCAGTGACAGTCCTCTGATTTTTCTGTTGAGGCATTGACTTATTTAGCCATCTTCAGACTCACAAGATATATATCCCACCTGAATTTTCTTTTTTTTCAGTTTCTTGCCGGGGCTGGGTGTGAACCCGCCACCTCCAGCATATGGGGCTGGTGCGCCACTCCTTTGAGCCACAGGCACCACACCTGAATTTTCTTTCTATGGTTTCGTCTCAATATTGGTATTTCCCAACCTCTCTCCTTTTTCATTTCCCTCATTTATTTCTGTGATCTCATGGCATGTTTTTCTTTCTTGAATAGAAAGATGGTTTTACTAATTTTAATAACTTTCCATAAACCAGCCTCTTTCCTTCCCAGAGAAGTTTCGCTCAGTTCCTTCCCCCCCTTCCATTGTTTTCCCTTCTTTAGTGGTGCAGGAGGTGGGAGCTTGGCCAGAACTCTCCACCCTCCTAGAGCAACAGAGGCAGACTGTGAAACCTCCGGCCAGAGCTTTGGGCTGGGTCCACATAAAACTGCTTCAGTACTCCTATCTTTTGTTGTGAATCTCAAGCAAAAAGCAGGAAGGCTTGTCTGTTAATGCCACGTGCATATCAGGTGAGATGAAGTCCAGCCCTCTGGACTCCCCTTTGCAAGAAGGAAGCAGGTGAATGGCCAGACTTTCTCCTGAAAACTCCTCGCTTCACATGATGACAAAAACAAGTACCTACATGTGAAGAAGTGTCAAATTATACCTGGGAATAGTGAGTACAAGAAACATCCAGAAAATAAAACAGGCCGCTGGCAGCCTAAAGGGGAGATTTTTTATCAGATTGCTCAAATGGATAGCTTTTTTTCCCTCTGCCTTTGGCAGGAAAACATCTTTCAGAAAACCACGTAGGTAGGGACAGCTGGAAGCCAAATCTTAGACACTTGCAACCACTCCAATAAGATCAGAATGTACAGAGCGGGGGGAGAGAATTAAAGATGGCGGCTGAGTAACAGCTTCCCTGTAACTGGGCTTGGCTAATCTGGGGAGACAAGACTCCAGACATCTCTGGCCAGTGGGACCTGCCTATGATCATCCCTTTGAGGAAACAGAGAGCCAGCAAGGGACTTCTGGGCCCCAGGAGGAAGACAAAAACAGTGGAAAACTGGCAAGTGGCTGCGTGTGTTCGATCAATCTAATCACGCCGGCAACCGTGAGTACAAGCAGCAGTGAGACTGCAAACCGGAAAGGCCTTACCTGTGAACTTTTTTGGTGTTCTTGGACTTGGCGCTCAG
>CAUYPK010048038.1:0-14915 GCA_963574355.1 Loris lydekkerianus
TCCCATTGTATTCCATACACTTCCTCCACTCAGCCAGACTACCACTCTTCTCTTAGACTCTATTTTCTTATGCAACGGCTAAAAACAGAAATAAAACATTCCTAAGCCAAAACCAGAGATGTTGGCATGGATGTAGAGAAAAGGGAACACTTCTACACTGCTGGTGGGAATGCAAACTAATACATTCTTTTTGTTTGGAGAACACTTAGAGATCTAAAAATAGACCTGCCATTCGATCCTGCAATCCCTCTATAGGTATATATCCAGAAGACCAAAAATCACATTATAACAATGATATTTGTACCAGAATGTTTATTGTAGCCCGATTCATAATTGCTAAATCATGGAAGAAGCCCAAGTGCCCATCAATCCACGAATGGATTAATAATTTGTGGTAAATGTACACCATGGAATATGCAGCCTTAAAGAAAGATGGAGACTTTACCTCTTTCATGTTTACATGGATGGAGCTGGAACATGTTCTCCTTAGTAAAGTATCTCAAGAATGGAAGAAAAGGTATCCAATGTACTCAGCCCTATTATGAAACTAATTTATAGCTTTCATATGAAAGCTATAACCCAATTATAATCTAAGAATATGGGGAAAGGGGAAAGGGAGGTGAGGGGAGGCAGAGGATGGGTGGAGGGAGGGTAATTGGTGGGACCACACCTAGGGTGCATCTTATAAGGGTACACGTGAAACTTACCAAATGTAGAATATAAATGTCTTAACACAATAACTAAGAAAATGGCAGGAAGGCTATGTTAACCATTTGATGAAAATATTCCAAATTATATATAAAATCAGTTCATGGTGCCCCATGATTGCATTAATGTACACAGCTATGATTTAAGTAAAAAAAAAAAAAAAAAAAAAAAAAAAAAAAATTCCTAAGGAGACAGTCACATAACTGTGTGACTCATTTTGTTTGTCTAACTTCTCTTACAAAATCACAGTCCCCTATCCATTACTGTTCAAGGCCTTCAAGATGATTTACATATTTTGCCCAGCATTCGCATAGTGTGCAGTTAGAGAGTGAGTAGAAACTAAACTCTGCATACTGTGCTATAAGCAGAACTGTTAAGTCCTATATCTTGTTTTGTTTACTTTGAATAATAGAAAATACTAGAGCATTATTATATACTTAAGGAGAGGATGAAAGGTGGTGCAATATTTTAAAAGCAGAAGAGAGATGTGATTAATTAATTACAGAGGAATTAATGAAGGACATTACCCTAGAATACAGGTAATTGACTTGTTTTCAATATTGCAAAAGCAAATTTCTCTCTTAAAGAAGAAGAAAGGAACATGTTGCAGATTTATATTTGGGAATCACATTGATCCTTCCAAATAACCTCATTTTTCTGGCATAAAATAAAAATAACACATGTCAGCAGGTCGTGTGCTGAAAGTCAGAGGGACAAGGTTGGAGTCAGGTGCTCAAACACCCAATGTGTGTGAGGACCATGTTGGTAATAGAAGAGAAAGTCAAAGACTGTCAACCTAGAACCAAACCTAGAATCAAAGAAATAAGACAACTATGATAATATCGTGTCTGACTTCTATATCTATTTGTCCATATTTTTATACAACAAACCAATAGTTTGGTTTGGTAAATTTGCCATAACAAAGTACTATTAATTGGATGGCTTAAACAGCAGATTTATTGCCTGGCAGTTCTAGAGGGTGGGAAGTCCAAGATCAAGGTCCTGGCAGAGTTGTTTTTTTCTGAAAGCTGTGAAAGGTTCCATTCCAGTTCTCTCTCCTGGGCTTATAAATGACCATCTTCTCCCTGGTCGATTACCTTCGAATCTTCTTCCTTCTGTACTAATCTGTGTTTTTGTTCAAATCTCTCCTTTTTATAAGAACATCAGTTACATTGAATTAGGGTCCACCCTAATGACCTCACTTTAACTTGATTGATTACCTCTGTAAAGATCCTGTAAAGGTCATGTTCTGATGTACTGAGAGATAAGACTTTAACAAATGAATTTAGGGAGGACTAAATTAAATCCACACCACTTAGAAAAAGGATTTTAAAGCCATTTGTATACATTGCTATGGTATAAAGAGTCAAGTTGGAGCAAAGGAAAACATGACTATGAAATGTACACAAAGCTTGGTTAAATATAGTACATGTAATAAATATCCAGAGGATGATGGGGCACTAGGAAGAAGCATGTACATGAAGTAGAGATGGATGCTGGTAATGGTTTCCCCAACATGCAAACAATAAGAGGTGCTCTTACTCTAGATAACTTACAGTTATTTGTTGCTCTAACTTCTAACAATTGGTGCAGTTGCCTTCAGTTTTAATAAGATATGTCAGCTTTAAACTCATGCGTTTTTATTACTCACATTTAACAATCATTGTATTCTACATGGCCATTAACTAGCACTTCTTGTCAGCATAGTCCTAAGTATGTAAGGCAGAATTATTAATAGTTATATACATTTGTTTCAAGATTGAGTTTGTAAATGTTCAAAATAATTCAGACTCACTTCAGATACAATTCTTGTCTTTCATCCCTCTGGTTTTAGAAGTTCTTATGTTCAGTGGTAGGTTTTTGTTTTCTTTTTGAGACAGAGTCTCACTTGTCAACCTTGGTTGAGTGCTGTGGCATCATAGCTCACAGCAACCTCAAACTGTAGGGCTTAAGTGATTCTCTTGCCTCAGCCTCCTGAGTAGCTGAGACTACAGGAGCCCACCACAAGGCCCATCTATTTTTAGAGGCAGATCTCACTGTAGCTCAGGCTGGTATTGAACTCGTGAGCTCAGGCAATACACTCACCTGGGCCTCCAGAGTTCTAAGATTACAGGCATGAGCCACTGTACCCAGCAATAGTAGGTTTTAAACAAACTAAATAGTAGGTTTTCCTTCTATGCTACTGTAGGCACAAATGGAGTTCATTCAATTCTGAGATTGTGTTGGAGTTTTAATTTGTGTTTAAAATGGAAAACAGTAAAAGAGTGAGAACTTCAAGGTGCAGTTTTTTTAGTAAGTACAAGTTAGTTTGTGCACAAATAATTATTGAAAGTGAATATAATTAGCATTGAACTTTATTATGTTTTAATTCGTAAATATCTGAAAACTAAACATCAAGAGAAAAATTATTTATTATTGCTACATTTTGTGTGTGTATTTTGTGTGTGTGTAGAAAGGGATATTAAAAAATCATCCACGTCGGGTGTCAAAAATATGCTAGAAACACACAACTGCTCAAGGTCCAATGGATGGAGCATAATTTATGTCTAAATTTCTGAGCTTTCATTATAAAAGAAAATAAAATAGTAAGTATTGTGGAGTGTTTTAGTGGGAAAATATGAATTGGTATATAACCAATTGGTATATAACACTGTTTTTCCTGGTAATATAACCTAATGGAAAATGGCCTCAGGAATCACAGTGAAGGTCATACCCCATGAGATAGCAGACAGAGTTGACAAAATGCTCGTGAAAAATTTGCAGCAAGTGCATTGCCCTGTTTGTGGAAATGTCATCCATACTTGGAAAAAGTGGGAATAGCCAAAATAATAATAATAATAATAATAATATAATAATAACCACCTATGCAGAAAGCTTTCTTAGTGTCTTGCCTGAGTTGAAGGAAAAATTTGAGATAGTTAGAGAATTGCTTCCCAAGATGTTATATGGAGAACACCACTCCACAAAATGTGTCCTAAAGGAAGCCCCCTGCCTTAGAGTAGGATCAGAAAATGGGACATTCCTCTGTCATTGCGCTATCCCTGGGAGACTTAGAGAACTCATTAGCATCTTAGGAACCCAGAAGAGTCACTGGGTTAAAGAAGGTTCTTAAACTTTAGCTCCATGTTTCACATATTTAATTTAAAATGACCCCACCTTTCCCCACACTCCCTCCCAAAACAGCTTGGCTTAGAACTCACATTCTTTAGAAAACAGTTTGGAAATGAAGGTATTTTATATTCTTCAAGGATTACACTGTGTTGTCTCTCCAATTCTTTTTTTTTTTTTTTTTTTTTTTGCAGATGGTGTCTTCTAACAAGTACCTCAGTAAGGACTAAAGATCCTTGGTCCACACTATTGGGCACAGTTATGGCAATGCTAGCTTAAAAATCCTTTAAAGTTGCTATTAACAATAGTGTCCTATTGCCTCCCCCTCACCCCATATTGTAGTAGCACCAATTTTCTCCAAGAAAGAACCATTTATTTGTTTGAAGTTAGACATTCTCCTATAACCAGAAGGTAATACTTAGTAACGCTCTTTATATCCCCTTTGTTGAGAAAACAAAAGCTTCATTTTTGCCTGTGATGTGCTGTTTAGTAAAAAGATTTCTGAAAGAAGCTAGCCAAAAGTGAGTACTAAGTAACTACAGTACTACAGTAGTTAGTAACAATGAAGAAAGTAAAACAGAGTGGTTATAAATATTTTTGTCATGATAACAAAGCAAAAAAAAAATGTTCATAAGCTGTACTATAAAGAGGGCAGTCAGAGAAGATGCTATTTAAGCAGAGTCAACACGTTGCTAAAATTACAAGAAGCGTTAATTCAGATACACAGCTCCTTTACATTTATATCAAGAAAAGCTCAGCATTGCATACTCATTTGCTGAATTCTAGGACAGAAACTTGTCGGGAAAAAGAACTTGTGAAGAAAGGAAAAATTCAAAATTAGCCAAAATAGTCATCAACGGAAGTTCAAGAATTGAAGAAAATGGTCAAGCAACCAAATATCAAGGAGTCTAGAAGGACCACCCTGATGGCACCAAAGGCAAACTGGAAAATTTTAATATATCCAGTTACATATTCTGATTAAAATTTTGGAAATTTAAGGAAAAAAATTCCTGTTATGATTTATAATGACTTATATTTCACATTTTGGGAGTTGAGGTTGGCTGGAAACTTTGCCTGCAGGGCAAGCTCAGAGGCCTTTGAGAGGATGAAATAGTATGGTAACCTGCAGAAGACTGAAACTGGACCATTGCCTTTCACTATTAGCAAAAATTGATTCTCACTGAATAAAGGATTTAAACTTAAGACACGAAACTATAAAGATACTTGGAAAGAGGACAGGGAAAACACTTGAAGAAATTGGCCTGGGAGAATATTTTATGAGGAGGCAATTGAAGCAACACCAAAAATATATTACTGGGATCTGATCAAACTATAAATCTTCTGCATAGCCATGAACACAAGCAGACAGCCCTCAGAATGGGAGAAGATAATTGCAGGTTATGTTTCTTTTTTTTTTTTTTATTTAAGCAATTACTAATCAAAAACAAAAAATAAAAATTGAGAACATGACCAAAGAGAGAAGCCAGCTACAACTTTTAGGGTAATCTAAAACCAAATTTAAGTGCAACTTCTGGGTCTTTTAAGGATCATAAATGGTGTCAGTTTTAGTATGCTCTTGGTTTTAGTGTTATAAAAATGTTTAAATGTTAAAAAAAAAAAAAAAGGAAAAGTCAATTTCTATTTAACCCTGAAAAATCTGGAGTATAAAAGAAATCTTATGAAAAAATGCCTTGTTTTGATATTTTTGCTGTTTTCTTATTCTGAAGAAAGTTCTATGGAAACACTTGGCTATTTGAATGCCAATATGAACTTAAGTTAATTTTCTAGTAAATGCTGTTAGCATGACATGTATCATTCACACAAAAGGACATGCCTATTCAAACCACTGCACATAGAATCCAAACTACTGAGTTATACATTGCCCTGGTATAACATAGCTTGCCTCTATATGAGCCCAGATGTTACATGAGTGTACTGAGAACAAACAAACAAAAAAAAATATTATGTGCAGTGAGGAGTGTACTAAACTCTTGGACAACTAAGACAGCTTGCCTCCACTGAGAGAGTATGGACATGCTGGCTTTTCTTAATCAAATCATGAGGTAGGGATACATGTTCACATATCTTCTTCCCATCTAGAAGATGAGCTTAGGCAATATCCCTCCATCAACCAGTCCATTGTTGGGCATTAATTTATTCAGCAAATACCGTCACTCAACTGTGACGTGTCACATGTGGTTACAGTCCACTTGCATACTTACGCAATAGTGTACTCACAACATTTATACTGTCCTAAGAAATGATAGATGATACACAGATAAAGAAGAAACATGATGGGCAGCACCCCTGGCTCAAGGAGTAGGGCACCGGCCCCATATACCGGAGGTGGTGGGTTCAAATGCAGCCCCTGAAAAAAAAAAAACCTGCAACAACAAAAACAAGAAGAAGAAGAAGAAACATGATTTCAGATAAGTGTAAGCTTTGTGAAGAAAACAGAACACAATAATGAGACTTAGAGTAGGCTGTTAAGACCTTTGTGTGGAAGGAAGGGAAATAGTTCCTCCATAAACATCAGTTGGAAGTTGTTCCCGGCAAATGCAGAGGCCCTCTTCAGAAGGTTCCGTGTGGTGAATTGTCTTCCTTGACAGCGATGAAATAGAGGGTCGTAAAAAGAGCATTCCCTGGCCCTGTCATGCACCCCTCCCCAGCGCATGCACACACACACACACAAGATTTTTGAAAAACTCTTAATTAAGGTTTAACAATAATTTGAGAATCCTAGCATTCTGGGAGGCCCAGGCAGGTGAATTCCTGGAAATCAGCATTTCGAGACCCCCATCTCTAAATAAACAAATAAATAAATCTAGCTGGGCATTTTGGCCAGTGTCTTACCTACTGGGAAGGCTAAGGCAAGAATCACTTGAACCAAAGAGTTTGAGGTTGCTGTGAGCTATGATGTCACAGCACTCTACCAAAGGTGACAAAGTGAGATTCTGTCTAAAAATAATAATAATAATAATAATAATAAATGAATAAAAATCATTTGAGGATTTTCTGTAATTTAGATCCTGTTTTGCAAACTCTACAGGTTTATTCACATTCAATACACACGACAGCCTTATAATCCAGGTGCTATTTTCTTCCCCTTTTCACAAATGAAAATGTTAAGGCACAGAGAAATCTTGTAACTTGCTAAAGGTCACACACCTGCTAAGTGGCAGAGTTGAGATTTAAACCAATGCAGCTTGGTGTCAGGGTCTGAACTCTTTTCTTTGGATGTTACGGTAAATGCAGGAGCCGTAACAATAATAATAGGCTATTTTTCTCTTCTCAATATGTATAAACACCTCCTCACCGAGTCTCCGTGGAGCACTGAGACATCATCACGAAGAAATGATATTCTTCATTTCTCATTTGGCAAGTTCAACAGATTTCTTTTAGATAATCAGACTGACTCATGACCTATCCATGTCTGGCACCTCCAAACTCCAGAAAACAGCAGTGGAATGTCATTGGAGATATGAAATTTGGCTATAGAAAATTATGATTTTACTTGTCATCTCTCCCACTATACTATAACCTGCTAAGGTGGCATGGTCTATATCTTAGTCGGCATTTAACTCCAAGATTTAACAAAGTTCTACATATATATGATTATTCATTAAGCCTTTATGAAATGAATGAATGAATAGGTGGAGCGATCATAGCTCTAAACTTACACGGAATGGTGTCTTCTTTACTGGTTTTAACATTTCCATAGTAGAACAGTCAATTTTTTGCAGAGAGCAGTGTACAATTAGGCAGTAAAATGCCACTGCTCTCAACTAGACCATCAATGTCAGTAACAGAAAATTAAGAGAATGAAAATAATTGTTGCTTTGAACCCTCACAGCTGAGGAACCTTTATTTAGAGCCTCTTCTAAAATAATTATCTTTTTATAAACACGCATTTGATCTCATCTACTCTTTCACGAGTTATTCCTGTGTTTGGTGCTCTGTTTTGACTCCAAGCTACCTTCTGGGCCCCCATCTGTCAATAGCAAAGTGTTACAATTATGACTTCCCCTCAGTCAAATCTGCTAGTTTTCTCATACTCAGTTGCTATAGCACTTCAGCCTCCCTCTAAAGATCCTTGTTTTTAATACTGCACATTTTTCTCTACTATTCATTTACTTACACCCTTTCACAGATTTTTGTCGACATGCTACAGACTTTGACACTTGACAGTTTTCTGAAGCTTTTGCTAAGTAAATTGAAAATGGGGCTAGTACAACAGGGATCAGCCTGTAACTGTCTGTGCCACACTTCTCTCTTTCACATCCTTTGAAGTCCTATTGTAGTCAACTCTTTCACGTGACGTTGAAGATCCATCTCCTTTTGGCACAAGCTCACCCATATTTGTTCACTACTGTCAATGGGAGAACTTTCCATTGTAGATGGAAAACTTGGCAGAATTTAAAAATTGAAAAATACTGTGGGAGGATATATTTGCAAAGGACTTGTAAAATATATTTTAAAGCCCTTGTAATTTTACAATAAAAAGATAAATGCCCCAATTTAAAAGTGGAAAAGGATATGAACAGATATTTCTCCAAAGAAAACATGTGTATGGCCAAAAAGCACGTGAAAATATGCTCAATATCATTTGTCATTAAGGAAACATGATCACTTTATACCACTTCATACTGATGAGGATTGCTATAACCAGAAAGACAGATAATAAAACCATTGTCAAGCATGTGGAGAAATTGGAAGCTTCCTATTTTGATGAAGGGAATGTAAAATGGTGCGACCACTTGGAAAACAGTTTATAGTTCCTCAAAAAGTTAAACACAGCGTTACCATAAGACCTGGCATTTCCATTCTTAGACATATACTCAAAAGAAATGAAAATATGTCTACACAAAAACTTGTATAGTAATGTCTCAGGCCTGATTATTCAACACAACCAAGATAGACAAGCAACCCAAATGCCCACCACATCATAAATGGATTAGGAAAAGGTGGTATAGTGAGTGATACAGTGCAACGTTACTCTTCCATTAAAAAGAAAAAAAAACATGCTGACACCTGCTTTAACTTAGATGAACCTTGTAAACAAAAATGAGAGAAGCAAGGCACAAAAGGTCATGCATCGTATGACCCTGGTCCTGTGAAATGGATTTGTGTGTAGAAAAGGCAAATGTATACTGAGAAGACGTGGACAGTTCAGTGGTGGGCAGTGGTTAGACAGAGGGGTGGGGTGGCTGAGCATAGACATAGAATTTCTTTTAGGGATGTTGAAAATGTTCTCACATTCAGTTATGGTGATGGTTGCCCAATGCTATACAAATTATTGAATTGTATTGGTGTATTTTTATGGAATGTGAGTTATATTTCAATAAATCAGTTACTTAAAAAAGAATAATGCCATATTTTTCCGAAACCCTAGTTCCAAATATCTACCATTAATTCAGGGATGCTATAAACACATTGAAAATATTGAGAGGACAAAATAATTCCCACAACTTTATCAATGATTCAGTGCAGCCGATTAGGATTTTAGCAGAGGATATCACCGAACTATTAATATGACTCTTGGCACATTATTTATTTTTCCATACCAGTGTGAATGCTGCAAAGATGTTGGATCCAGAGGAATATACATGTACATGTTTTGTGTTTTCTTTTGTGAGATGAATACATTTCATTAAATGATATAGTTGTATTGAAATTTACACACCTTAGAGAAAAATCTGGGAAACCTTATTAGTGGTTCCAATGCAAACTAACATGAAAAGGACAAATTAATACCTGCAATGAACTGCTCTTATTTTCTGGCCTCTTGCTTCCTATTTGTAGATTTTATTTGGATTTGTGAGTTTCTCACTTAACTCATTCTGCTTGTGCATTATTGGACTTGGGGATCACCACTGATGAGCAGAGATGATTTCCCCTCTTACTTTTTATCAGTCCTTATACCCTTACATTTTCCTAGCAGAATGTTCCCTCTAAAATAATAAGGTCTCAAGAGATAATAAAGAATAGGCACCTTGTTTAAAGTATTATGTGGACTACGAAATGAATGCACGGATTTCTGGGTGCAAGTTTTTCGTGTGTGTGTGTGTGTGTGTGTGTGTGTGTGTATTTATATCCCCAGAAGATTTAAGACTTCATTTAAAAATTTTAAATTGCATAGGAAGCTGATGTTATATATCGAGATGTTAATTCTCTTCATAATGAAGAAATGAAACTGGTACGAAACTACTGTATTTAATTTTGGAATCGTATTTTAGTGAGAGAAACCTGGTTTCTATTGACTCAGTAGATTCTTGTCACATCCAATTTATTGCAGTAGAGTTTTGTGGAAGCAAACATATATAAATGTGTAAGTTTCATGTATAATTGGGAAGCATAGATAAAAATAATTTGACATTGAAATTTATACTTAAGAAATGGTGCACTTCGCTGCAATCAATTTTTCATTATGCTGTTGAGATCAATAGCTACAAATAAGATATAAAAACTCTATTATTGATGGGGCACATGTCAGTATAAAATGTGCAGTTTTCTATAGCATTTCAGGGGTAGAAAATTGTATTATACAGTTTCCAATGATATTCATATTGCTCTGTAGAGAATGCCTATTAAAATCAATGTACAGTAAGTCAACACAGGGATATTTCATGACATGAAGAAAGAGAAGAGGGCATATAAAAAAAGAAGCTACTGTTTTTAAAATGTTACCTACAATTCTTTTGTTAGGGTTGGTTTGGATTGTTGAAATAATGAGGGCACATTAGGGTATTTTGTTGTTGTTTTTGTTTTTTTTGTTTTAACTATTTGAAAACTAGTCTAGCGTGGTCGTTATGAAATCTGATTACCTCAGACAGCTGTTCGGCCTTCTGACATTTATTAAAACAAATATGTGCCTCTACCACCCCCAAATATTTCACATTGATGAGGACATAGAGGCATTGCCACAGAGCACACATTTAAGTAAGGGGGGAAAGTAATGTATATGGGAAATCTTTGAACTCCAAAGAAATGTGTTATACCTGGTATTGGTCACAGGACTTCAGGTCCTAAAACTGTGATCACATCCCTTTAATCCCCGTCACTTAGAAAATAAACATTCTGAGCAATAAATATAATAAGGAATATCTTGGTATTAGAGAGCTTACAGTGTGGTAGACTTGCCTAAAGACATTTATTCTCTTTGAAAAAAATCTTGATTTTTTTGTTTAAATTTATATACACTTCTTTCTGATGATGAAAACAATGTCATACATTTCCCAGATTTATTTTAAATAGCCAGACTTTTTCTAAATTACTTCACTCAATTACTTCTGCTTCAATGATAATCCATTTGGCCATAATATAAATACATTTAAACCGCTGATAAATTGTGTCTCTCTGGCCTATTTGAAACAGTACCCATTTTACATTTCTAGTTGTTGGAATAAGAATTTTTTAAAACAAATAACTTGACACGAGACCGGTTTTGAAAAGGTTCATATTATATTTATAGTAAAATGATATTTATTCATTATCTGGACAAATGTGCCACTCTTTAGAGCAGGTAAACCTACTTGTGAAACAAAAAGAGAGATGAAATTCACCTAGAGAGATTGATAGTTGGATTTCAAAAGGCACACATTTCTAATTTAGAGGATAATTTATTTCTGAGTAAAGTGATTATGAGTAAGCAGAATTTTGAAAGAAAGGACAAAGATGTATATGACTTGGAGGGTTGCCTGAAGGTGAGGAGTGGTGTGTTTGTGTGTGTGTGTGTAAAGCAGTCATCATTGGTAAAGTTCTATCATTCAACAAAGAATATGTTTATTCAATCATATTCTGGAATCCTGGAGATTCAAGGACTGTATGAATGTATTTAATTTCATAGGGGCATCACATTGGTCAGTTTGAACTGCCATACAACATCTTATAGACTAGGTGGTTGAAACAAAGCTAGTTTATTTTTTCACAATTCTGGAGGCCAAAAATCCAAGATCAAGGTGCTAGCGGGGCTGGTTTCTCCTGTGTCCTCACACATCCTTTCCCATGCACACACCATCCCTAATGTGTCTTCCTCTTCCAAGGACAATAGTCTTACTGGCTTAAAACCCACCCTTATGACTTTATAACCTTAATTACCTCTCTGAAGTCCTATTTCCAAATACAGTGACATTGAGATGAGGGCTTCAAACTT
Organism: Loris lydekkerianus; assembly: GCA_963574355.1. Classification (NCBI taxonomy): domain Eukaryota; kingdom Metazoa; phylum Chordata; class Mammalia; order Primates; family Lorisidae; genus Loris; species Loris lydekkerianus. The sequence continues at coordinate 11,969 of CAUYPK010048038.1, forward strand.
GAATATGGGGAGAGGAAGCAGGCACAATTCAGTTCATACAGGAACAAGGAAATGTGCACAAGTATCATCAATATACTTAGGGTTTCCTAACAATGCTATGAGGCTCAGGAGAGGGGGAATCTTTTAGGTCCCATTAGCTGTGAACATAATTTGTCACATCCCTAAGATGAAATAGTAATGTCCTACACATTTATGGACTTTTCAGCTAAAAACTACCAAGAGTCACTGAAACTGTTACTAAAATTGACTTCATTACTGTGATATACCAGATGGAGTTGGGCTCTGAGAGCAGGCAGGATTTCCGTGGGTAAAGGTGGGTTGGCCTGGGCACAGCAGGGACAGAAGAGGAGACACAGTCACAGAATGACAAGCAGCACCATTTAAGCAGACGCTGCCCACACCAGCACAAATACAGAGTCTCAAAAGTCATGTTTCAATTAGCTGCCAATGTGGGTATCTGTAACTTTTGAACAGGGGGATAATGCACTTAACCATGACCCTGGAGGATGTTTCATCTCATGGAGGAAAGGAGAATGGACGGCAAAATGAGTTTCTGAAAGAAAGCAGAGTGAAGGATTTGTGGGTCTGTCTGAAGAAGTGTCCCATCCATGAGCCCCAAAACTAACTCATATGCATTTATGGTACATTTTGTTCCTTTGTTTAAAAAACACAGTTTCCTGAAAGGTCAGGAGGAACCATGATTCCCAGTAGCTCTACAGTGTGAGTGCCTCTATATTTAACTTTCTAAAGGAATCTGTGAAATGAGGTCTGTCATCCCTATTCCAGGAGACTATTAAGTAAGGCTGGAGACCTCAAGGTCACCACACTAGTTATAAGAAAACCATACAGGGTGGTGATTTTGTCTGCTCCCCAGAACAAACCCTCTCTCTGCAAGGCTCGGTATGCAGTTCTAGAGTTCTGACATAAAGCAACTAGATGTGAGCTGGTTAATCAGGGAAGAATAGACCAGTTAGGAGCAGGCTACTATCTTGGCAAGCCAGGCTAAAGAATGGAAAGTTTGGGAATGCCAAAGGGTATTGAGGACAGGCAGATGTGCAGAAAAAAGCTGATAGAACAGCACACTGGCCCACGCATCAAGCCTCCACGCTGTGTTGCTCATCCCCACTCCGTTGTGCACTTGGAGGCATCACGTCACTGTACTGTGTTATCACATTGTCACTGTACTGTGTCATGCAACTCCATTGTATCTGCCACCTTTTTGCCTCATGCCACTCTACTGCATCATGCCACCGTACTGTGCCTTGTCACCCGGTGGTGTGACATGGCCCTATTTCATTGGGCTGCCCTGGTTTCCAGTCCTGACTATTGTGAGTGGAACAGAAGATCATTTTGGGAAGTGTTTTTAAGTTTTGTGGCTCACTTCAATAGGAAGTTATGCTAAAAGAAAAGGCAGAAGAACAAATGAAAGTGAACTTATATTGGAGCTTAAATCAAGACAAGAAACAAACAAGTGGGTGAGAACTTATTTATCCTGAAGACAGCCCCTTAGGCCTTACTAAAAAGGACACATCACTCCACTGACAACTGTGTCTGCACAGTGGATTTCAACAGTCAAATGTAATTATTTGTACTTATTTAAGGCAGTGTTATCCTCTTTCTGAGAGGTAGACTGTTACCTTTACACAGTTCTCTTTTCTAGAACTTCTTAGATCCATGAAGCTATTTTTTATTGATTGAATACATGTTATCATTCATATTGTGTGAATAGCAAAATGTTTAAAATGTGCTGTTTCAAAACTCATATTTGAGCAGATTAATACACACGCATGTGTGCACACTAGCATGTGATTCTGTTTTAGTAAATGAGTACTGGTTTAAATATACATGGTTTACTAAATTCTAAAGTTATTTGTAAGCTATCAGAAACAATGTAGCATTGAAGAATAGAAATACCTAGGTTTATTTTAATATTCTAATATTGAAGTTTAAGGAAATTAAATCTTAAGTAGAGCAAAAGTACAGACAAAACAGAAAAATCTTGACAGAGAATTATAATATTGGATATTAATATACATGAATTTAGAGGAAATATTCATTTCAAATATATGATGCAAGTTTTCCAGGAACTCATTTCCGACTAGGGTGGTTAGTACACTGGAAAGAACGACAACTGTGCTTCTCGTGGTCCCTCCTTTAGTTGGGCTTTGGAAAAGCCTTTACCCATGAGAATGGATCTCTTTTAAGTTGTAGGGCAGCATATTTTTTGACTACTTACGTTGTGATGGTAAAAAAGTGTTCACAGCTCACTTTATCAAGGTTCGTTTCCTAGAGAAAAGGCCAGTTCAAGTGACTTTATTCTAAAATGAACAACAATGTTATTTAGATTTTTTTAAAAATCTAAGGAAAGAAAGAAAAAAGTCTAATTAGAAATTAAAAAGGAAAATAAAAATTAGATAATAAGTAATAAACCAAATGAGATGGATCACAGATAAAGTTGGTAGAAACGATGTGCCTAGTAAAGATACCTTTGGGGACCAAATGGCGCCAAATCCAAATATAACCCGTCATTCTAAGGCAGCAGGGCGAGGTAGGGGCAGGGACACAAGTGCTGGAATTGGATAATCTGAAGTTTACATATGGACTCTGCCACCAGTTCTTTCTGTTCTCTATTTCCATCAATTGATTTCTGTTCAAGTTATTTAAACAGTCTACACCTCCATTTCCATATCTATATCATGGAGCAACAATAGTGTGGTTATGAGAATTATATTAACTAATATTTCTGATATAACTAAAATATTGCTGTTTTCTAGCAAGACACTTTGAGATGCATTTCAACTACAGCATTGATACAGAGCATTAAAAAATTTTTTTTTTTTTTTTTTTTTTTTTTTTTTTTTTTTTTTTTTTTTTTTTGAGTGGGTGGTTTTTTACCAACACACACCTGCAATTTGGGGCTCCCACCTACGCTTTTTTCGACAAGCCC
>CAUYPK010048040.1:0-55714 GCA_963574355.1 Loris lydekkerianus
CCTCAAAGCACTCAAGTTAGACCTCCCATTTGATCCTGCAATCCCATTACTGGGCATCTACTCAGAAGGGAAAAAATCATTTTATTATAAGAACACTTGTACTAGACTGTTTATTGCAGCTCAATTTACAATCGCCAAAATGTGGAAACTGCCTAAATGCCCACCAACCCAGGAATGAATTAACAAGCTGTGGTATATATATACCATGGAATACTATTCAGCTATTTTAAAAAAAATGGAGACTTTACATCTTTCCTATTAACCTGGATGGAAGTGGAAGACATTATTCTTAGTAAAGCATCCCAAGAATGGAGAAGCATGAATCCTATTTACTCAATTCTGATATGAGGACAACTAACAAGAATTAAGGTCATGGGGGAGGAAAGAAAAGCAGAGAGAGGGAAGGAGGGAGGGGGTGGGGCCTTGGTGTATGCCACACCTTCTGGGGGCAAGACATGATTGCAAGAGGGACTTTACCTAACAAATGCAATCAGTGTAGCCTGGCTTATTGTACCCTCAATGAATCCCCAACAATAAAAATAAATAAATAAATAAATAAATAAATAAATAAATAAATAAGAGAGGTTTAAATAAAGAAGAAGAAGAAGAGAAAGAAAGAAAGAAAGAAAGAAAGAAAGAAAGAAAGAAAGAAAGAAAGAAAGAAAGAAAGAAAGAAAGAAAGAAAGCAAGCTAGCTGAAAGTTGAAAGGGCCCAGCGTTGGAAGGAACTTTCAAGAGTATGTCGAAGGCAGAAAGAGCAAGTCCAAAGGCAAAGGGCTGCAGTGCCATCGGGGTAGGTTGGGGGCAGGGAAGGGTGTGATATGAGCTGATGGGGCCAGATGACCCCAGCCTGGGCCAGTTGTGGAAAGGACTCTGCTGGGCTCCAAAGTCAGAGGGGGAGCTTGAGCAAAGACTACATGATTTGATTTCAATTTGAAAAGAGCCCCATTATAACACTCAAAAGTCAATTAATGCAATCTGTCATATCAACAAGTTAAAAAGGAAAAATCACCTGAGTACATCAGTAGATGCAGTAAAATCATTTGACAAAATTCAACACTCACCCACGATTTAGAAAAAAACAAAAATCTCCCTGTAAAGAGAGAACCTTCCTGAACTTGATAAAGACTGTCTGCAAAATATCTACAGCTAACACCATACTTTGCCATGAGAAGCTGGAAGCTTTCCTAGCAAGATCAGGAACAAGGCAAGGGTGTCTCCTCTCACACCCCTTCTCCACAGTGTCAGGAAGTCCTGACTAACGCGACAAGACAAGAAAAGAAGACGTATATAGATTGAGAAGAAAGAAATAAAACTATCTTCGTTCCCAGATGACATGACTGTCTCTGTAGAAAATCTGAAAAAAATTGACCAAAACACGCTCTTGGAATAGCACCGTTTATCTCTCCATGCCTGGCTTATGACCTCCAGTTCTTCAATATCCAGTAGCAGAATAGGGTGACTATAATTAACAACAATATATTTTATTATTTAGAACAACCAGAAGAGAGGACTTGAAGTGTTTCCAACACAAAGAAATGATAATTTCTGAAGGTGACGGCTACCCTAGATACCCTGACGCAATCATTACACATTCTATGCATGTACAAAATATCACATGTATGCCACAAATGTATACAAATATTATTTATTAATAAAAAATTTTAAAAAGAAAACAAAGCCATCAAACTAAGAGATTATAGCAAGGTTGCAGAATATATCATTGAAATGTAAAAGTCGATTGCTTTCCAATATAACAGCAATCAACATGTGGAATTTAAAACGAAAGCGCCCTCTGGCTGTAGGGTGAGGAAAGGATTCGTGGGGAGAAGGGTGGAGACCGGGTTCATCTTAAGAGAAAGAGGGGTTCAGACAGGCTCAAGACCCACATGGACTGGGAGGCTCTCTAGTGAAGTTCATGCAGGGCATGTTAACCATGTCTTTTATTTTCTGTATCTCTGATACTTTGACCTCTTTGGGCCTTGCTGGCCCAGGAGCCCCCTCCTAGCCAGTTCCTAGAGGTGGTAAACCACATTCCAACGGTCGTTCCTACATCTGCATGTCTTACCACACCTGATTAAAACAGGGGTCTACAGAGAGAGGAAGGCAGGAAGGACTTCCAGGGTGCTAGAAGGAGTACAGAGCAGACGGTGCTTCTCAGAGTAGAGAGCAGCAGTGCAGGGTGGAAACAGGCATTGGTGAGACTCAACTTTGCCCACCAGACATCCAAGGAGAGAAGCCAGTGAGCCCTTTACCCACGGGTGTGGGAATCAGAGGGTGACTTCAGTGCACTGGGTATTCAAGGGACTTGAATACCATTTTTCGATTGAGATGCTAAACGCACCCTTCATTTATGTGGAAGATTTGTTTATACTTTCAATGTAGTATCCCTTTATTACTTTGGTAAGGAATATTTTCTCCAGTTTTTTATTTGCCTGAATTTTATTTTAGTTTTGAGGAATTTTACTCCTAGAAGATAATGAGAGACATAAAGTTTATAAAAAATCATGTGTGTAAGAACAAGGGTTAGCACAGAAAAATGCTAGAAACGATATAAACGTCCAATGATAGGAGAATGGGTTAAATGCCCACACATGTTTTTGAAGGGCTTTTCCTTCATTTATGAAAATGGAGCTTCTAGAACCCTATTCCTTCAGAGATGATTGGACTTGAGTGCATTGACAGATCACACGAGAAACTCACTAAATGTAGAATATAAATGTCTTAACACAATAACTAAGAAAATGCCACGAAGGCTATGTTAACCAGTTTGGTGAAAATATTTCAAAGTGTATATAAAACCAGAACACTGTACTCCATGACTGCATTAATGCACACAGCTATGAGTTGATTAAAAAAAAAGACGCATCCGCTCCTGTGCCATCTCCCTCAGGCTTTCGCTCCCTGGGTCTAGCTGGCCCAGGAACCTGCATTTTAACACATGTCTCCTGGAGATTCTGCCATACACAATCCACAAACTAGCCTAATGTTGTGGGGAAATCTAGACTCTGTAATTCCAACTAGAAAATGATGATTAAATTGTCATATTTTTCTTAACTTTATAAATACCACATATGCGGAATTCTTTTTTAACTAGTGAACAAGAGAAAACATTCTCATGACCTTAGAAATCAACATTGTGCACTCTGTCTCCGCTTAATCTCTAATCCAGTGGATTTTTTTTTTTAATCAAGAAGAACAACTGATTTGAAATAAAATAGGAAGCTTGTTAAAGTAACTAGAAGTCCAATTAAATTTAGCATATCCAAAGGTGGAAAAAATGTAAAATTGAGGAAAATTTATCCTGATCAGAGATCACAGAACCTCTTAGTCTATTTAAAATCCCATGCTTTTATTTTACAAATTAGAGAACTCTATGAAAATGAATTAACAGCTGTCAACATGTAAAATTACTGTGAAATAATAACAGAGCTCCCACGGAAGAGGAAGGAAATCTCTTTCACAAACATTGTCACTTAATTCTTACTACCTATAATGAAGTCAGAGCAAGTTCAACAAACCTTCATTGATGAATAAAATAAATTCAATGACTTTCAGGTCACAGTCATTTAGAGATAGGAATTAAGGCCCCAGCAATCAAAGGGAATTTGTTGAAAACAAGCAAACTGCTGGCAGCAAAGCCAGGGGCTGTTACACTTGACTGAAATCTCACTTTATAAAGTGTGGCCTTTGACTTGAGTAGGTTAGAATTCCAAAAGCACAACAAGAATCTGTTGCTGGGAGGTGCCTATGGCTCAGTGGGTAGGGCATCAAACATACTGAGGGTGGCAAGTTCAAACCCAGCCCCGGCCAAATTGCAAGAAAAAATAGCTGGGCGTGATAGTGGGCGCCTGTAGTCCCAGCTACTCAGGAGTCTGAGGCAAGAGAATTGCCTAAGCCCAAGAGCTGGAGGTTGCTGTGAGCTGTGATGCCACAGTACTCTACCAAGGGTGACAAAACAAAATTCTGTCTCTAAAAAAGAAAAGAATCTGTTGCTGAGTGTCTGTTGAGACTTCATGTTAAAGGCTCAAATGACCTCTGAAAGCTGTGAACCATGATTCAAGCTCTCCTGCCCCACCCAAACATGAGTCTCTCCTGGGAAACCATAGCATTATCAGATTATAGAGACTGATGTAATTCAAGATGTGTTTCCCTATAATAATATACCGGTTTTATGTTCTTTTTCTAATTACTCTTTCAAATTATGTTCTTTTTCCAATTCGTCTTTCAAAAGTACCTCAATCTGTTCTTAAAACTGGCTTATGAACTATCATGAACATGAGAAGTGCTATAGATAAAATACATAGAGAATCATTGATTAAATGATCATTTTCATCTGGGTGTGTGTAAGGAACGAGAGAGAACTTCAGAGCACCAGGGAAATCCCAGTGCTGTAACAGGATTTAGGTGGAGAGCTGTTTCCTTCTTCCTAAGTCCAGTTCTTTATTTAGACTTCTGTTATGTAATGCTTGGCCCTGCCAGGGTAGGAGAGGACTTGTCAGGGAAATTAGAGTGTGGGAGGAGGAGAGAGGGCCCCCTGGCAGAGATGACCAAGCTGCACTCTCAAACTTCAGACTGACACCAAGAATCACCTTCTCCAAGGGCCAGGAACCAAATGTTTCACCTAAAAACATGCCCCCAATTCTGTAAAAGACCAACCTGAGGATGCCAGGAAAGGGCCTTGAGAATTACGGTTCAGGCATCCCTCAGTTTGCAGATAAGGTAACTGAGATCCAGTGAGAGTTTCCCCTGGAGTCAAAACGCTTTCAGCCGTGTTGCCCTAGGAACATGATCTTTAAAACAAGACCACAATATATCCTCCTGATAGGCTTGTGAGGATCAGCCAGCACTCAGCTCTCTGTAAATAAGAATGAAGGGACCTGGCGCCATAGTTCACGCCTATAATCTTGGCACTCTGGAGGCCGAGGCCACTATTGGATTGCCTGAGCCAGGAGATCGAGACCAGCCTGGGCAAGAGTGAGATTCAGTCTCTACTAGAAAATAGAAAAACCAGCCGCCAGCCATTGTGGCAGGCCCCTGTTGTCCTAGCTACTCAGGAGGCTGAGGCAAGAGGATCACTTGAGCTATGGCACCACGGCACTCCACCCAGGAGACACAGTGAGACTCTGCCTCAAAAAAAAGAATGAAGGACAGTGTCAATAGCAGCAACACTGAGGTACGCACATTTTAGCATAAGTGCTGCAATAATGGGTAAGCAATACGAATTGTTTAATATTATAACTTTCGCTAATTTTTACTTATGCAGATAGGACAAGTTCTTACTGAATTAGAATTTCTCTGCAGACAATTGGAACCAAAAGCAGAAATAATTCTCCTTCAAATGTCATTCTGGTGAACCCAGGTTACTGTCCCCTTTATCTAAAGAGAGGCAACACCTAGGGGAACAGCCTTCCCAGGAGTGAGGCAGGCCAGGCTGCTGGCCCCACCTTGCTGTCCGTCTCTAACTCAGGGCAGGAGCAAGTCGCTTCTGAAATCTATAATAGAACAAGGGTCTAAAAGAGAGGGGAGTTGGAGAATCTCCCAGTGGAGAAAACAAGAAAGAGCAAGGATTCCTTGGGACTTTCTTTAAGTCTATTTAAGAAGAAAAAAAACAGGCAGCGCCTGTGGCTCAGTGAGTAGGGCACCGGCCCCATATACCAATCAAGGGTGGCTGATTCAAACCCAGCCCCGGCCGAACTGCAACAACAACAACAACAAAATAGCCGAACGTTGTGGCAGGCGCCTGTAGTCCCAGCTACTTGGGAGGCTGAGACAAGAGAATTGCCCCAGCCCAGGAACTGGAGGTTGCTGTGAGCTGTGATGCCACAGCACTCTACCAAGGGTGATAAGGAGACTCTGTCTCTACAAAAAGAAGAAGAAGAAAAGAACCCAAATTCCAGTTCGAAAACAATGGTTTTAAGGGCTTAATGGGATTTCAAAATCTCCGTGTACCTCTTGCTTCCTCTCCTTGTGCTAACCAGAGAGTTCCAGCCCCATCATCACAGTGAAGTGCTCCTGTGCATATTTTCAGGGTCAGCTGCAGGACAGAGGAGCTGGGGAGACCGACTGCAGACTGTCTTGACAGGAGGGAGAGAGACCTCAAGTAATGGGGTGTAGCCTCCAAGGAACACAGTTAGAAAACCTCCAGTTGATCCCCATCTGAACATTTCATAAATATCTTCTAAAATACCATAGAAAGAGCTTGTCCAACCAGCATTTGACAGCTTTTCCTCCAGGCATAAGAAATTGCTGTTTATTGGCCTGGAAATTAACAGAACAATTTCTAGCTATTCAACAACTACCGATAAACTAATTATAAAAAAGAACTTCTATTGAGTCATAAATTGGAACTCTACTCAGCACTAAAAAGTGTGAACTGTTCAGCGGCACCCATAGCTCAGTGGGTAGGGAGCCAGCCACGTACACCCAGGCTGGAGGGTTCGAGCCTGGCCTGGGCCAGCTGGACAGCAATGACAACTGAAACAAAAAATATAGCCGGGCATTGTGGTGGGCACCTGTGGTCCCAGCTACTTGGGAGGTTGAGGTGGAAGAATCACTTAGGTCTAGGAGTTTGAGGATGCTGTGAGCTGTGATGCCATGACACTCTACTGAGGGTGACGTGGTAAGACTCTGTCTCAAAAAAAAAAAAAAGTGTTAACTGTTGACACATGCAAAAGATGAATAAATTTTGAAAGCATTGTGCTTAGTGAAGAAAAAAAATCCATCTCATAAGGTCACATTCTCCAAGATGCCCATTGATATCACTTCATAATGACAAAACTATAGAGATATAGAACAGAACAGTGATTGCTGGGGACAAGGTGTGGATAGTGGGTGAGAACACCTCCATGAGAGTAGCATGAGAAGGTCTCTGACAATTTCTGTATTTTGATTATGATAGTTTTTACATGAGTCTGTGCAAAGGATCAAACTGCATAAACACACACACACACAGAGGAGTGAATGTAAAAAGTGATTAAAAATAGAATAAGACTCGCTGTCTACTTAGCAGTGCTGTACAATGTTAATTTCCTGTTTTTTTGATACTAATTTTATATTTGGGTTCACAGGACTCTGTAGTATTTTGCAACTTCTTGTGAGTCTATAATTTCTTCAAAACAGAAGTTAAATAATAAATAAAGTAAAAAAAAAAGGTAACAAACTCAGAAAACAATATTTGCAACTCACATCACAAAGGGTTTAACTCATTAATATGTAAAGAGCCTCTAGAAACCAAGAAGAAAAATAATGAAACAATATACCAATGAACAAAAGACATGAAAATACTTAACAAAAGGTATTTATCAATTTCTCATAGAGATATAAAAATAGGTTCAGAATCCTAATAAGGAAATAAAATTTAGGGTGGCACCAGTGGCTCAAAGGAGTAAGGCACCAGCCCCATATACTGGAGGTGGTGGGTTCAAACCCAGCCCCAGCCAAAAACTGCAAAAAATCAAATAAAATAAGATTTAAATTAAATATAAGAAACATGAAATTAAAAATTGACTGAGATGTCATTGCTTATACATCAGATTGAAAGAAATCTAAAAGTTCAACACCACCCTCCATTGGGAAATAAAAAAATCTTCACATATTGAAATTGAGAATGCAGAATACCACAGTATCCATAAAGGAGTATTTGGGTATACCACCAAATCAAAGGTGTATTTAGCTCTTAAACTGTAATTCTGCTTTTAGGCATCACTCCTACAGATAAATGAATTATTATATATAAGCCATTAGGAACTGTCATAAACCAGTATGAATTTGCATGAGCCACTAGAGAAATACAACAAAAAGGTATAGTTAATAAGTCAATAGCAGAGAAAATAGAGTAATAAGAAATAAATATTCAATCTACAAAATGAAGGAAATGAAGAGGAAAGGACTAAAAAAGAGATGAGAAAAGTGGGAAACAAGTAGCAATATTTAAAGGCGACATGTTAAATATAAAACGTTTAAATTAAGTATTGAAAGGCCAAGATAATCACACCATATTCTAAGTTTAAATATAAAGACACAGATGGCTAAAAAGTAAAAACATAGAGAAAGATACATCACAGAACACTATCAAAGGAAAGCCTCGGCTTCTAGAGCAGCCACCTTCAACCCATATGCCATGAGAGGCTATTAGCTGTGCCGAGAAAATTGCTAAAAATCATTAATTAGATTATCTTCAAAAGAAGTTCAAAGCATAATAAGTGTGTTCTTTTTTTTTCTATTTTTTATCAACATAATTTAAGTGTGCCTCAAAAGTTTAACTATAGGTTGAAGTGTGCTGTGAGATTTAAAAAAGGTTGAAAAACACTATATAAATATCAAAGTTGACTTTAAAACAAAGAATACAACCAAGAAAAATGAAATAATATTATACTACATATTATGCATATATTACATATTGCATGTATAATATGTAATATAATAAATCATAGTATATGATAACATGTTGCATCCATAATATATAATACACATGTACTGAATTGTGGTATATGCCTAATGTATAGATATATAATTGAACATCATTATGTCACGACAAAAGCAATCCCGATGTGAACGATTCTAAGTAAATGAAGCAAAAGCCAATCATAAACTGAAAAAGAAAATTTCAAAAATCCACAATTATGGTTGGCACCCTCAGCACAGTGATTACAGTGCTGGCTACATACACCGAGGCTGGCAGGTTCGAACCCAGCGTGGGCCAGCTAAGGAACAATGACAACTACAAGCAAAAAATAGCCAGGTGTTGTGGTCGGCACCTGTAGTCCCAGCTACTTGGGAGGCTGAGGCAAGAGAATCACCTAAACCCAGGAGTTGGAGGTTGCTGTGAGCTCTGATGCCACAGCCCTCTACCGAGGGGGACATAGTGAGACTCTGTCTCAAAAAAAAAAAAATCCACAATTATAAGTAGAATTATCAAGTCTTTCTCAATTATGTACAGAACAGGGGTTGGGCACAGTGGTTCACACCTATAATCCTAGCACTCTGGGTGGCTGAGGAGGGTGGATCACCTGAGCTCACGGGTTCAAGACCAGCCTTAGCCAGAGCAAAACCCCATCTCTAAAAATAGCCGGGTGTTGTGGTGGGCACCTGTAAGCCCAGCTACTTGCGAGGCTGAGACAAGAGAATTGCTTGAGCTCATGCGTTGGAGGTTGCTGTGAGCTTTGACACCACAACACTCTACCAAGGGTGACAAACTGAGACTCTGTCTCAAAAAAAAAAGAAAGAAAAAAGAAATGTACAAAATTAGTAAATAAAAATACCAGTAAAGATATTGAAAACGTGAAGAAAACTTCACCCTACAAGAGCTAGGCAAATAGCCTCCTCAGGTATACATTAAATGTTCATCAGAGACCATACACTAGGGCCAAAAAACAAACCTCAACAATTTTAAAAGGTCAAAATCATATACAATGAGTCTCCTTACCACAGTGGAAATAAGACAAATTAATAACAAAAATATTCCAGGAAAATTTTCGAATATTTGGTAACTAAATATCTGACTTACAAATAACCCACAAGTCAAACAAGAAACTACAGTGGAAATCAGTTAATAATTTGAACGTAATGCAAATGCAAACCCAACCTATCAAAATTTGTGGAATGCAGTAAAGCAGTACTCAGAGGAAAAGATATGTCTTTTATCCCATGGTTGACCTCAGTCTCCAGCCCACTGATACCACATGGCCCAACGCCTTCACCAATCACATTGTGATACTATCCACTGTGAACCAAGTTCCCAAGCAAATTAAGGCACTAGAAACACTAGCAGAGACACTGCCAAAGGCCAGGCCTTTGGGGGAAAGTTTAAATTATTTGCCACACTATCCTTCAACACAACACTACTTCATGCAGAATTGCTGTTCTCCCAGGGCCCCCATGGCACTTTGTTCATGCCTCTGTTTACATTGACACTGGGGACCACATCTAGATACTCATTTTTCCTCCAACACTCAGCACCTGTAGGATCAAGCACATTTTCAGTATCTAATAAATTTGAGTTGGGTTTAAAAAAAAAAACCTTATATTCGAAAAGGTCTAAAATCAGCAGTTGAACATAAATAAGGTAGATAAAGAAGAGCACCTGAAACTCCAAGGAAAAGAAGTAAAAGACATCAAGGTAAAATGGTAAAGGAAAACGGTATTTTGAGATGACATGATTGTGTATAAAATCCTAAGGGATATACTAAAAAGCCATTAGAAGTAGTAGTTACATTTTTAAAATAAGGCCACAAAACATGAACAGAAATGCATTTAACAAAATATGCATCAAACTGAAAGGTATAAAGCTGTTTCTGAGAGCAATTTTTAAAAACGTAGGTAAATGGAAAGATTTATTGTGCTCATGGGTTGGATGAGTCAAGGTGTATAAGATGCTAATCCTCTCCCAACTAATCTATAGATTAAATATACCTCATAACTCTCTGGAACAGCTGGATAGCCCCATGAAAAGGATGAAGTTGTATTCTTTCTTCACACCATGCACAAAAGTCGATTCAAAATGAGTAACAAATCAAAATATAAAAGCTAAAACTTTACAACATTTAGAAGAAAACAGGAGTAAATCCTTATGAGATCTTAAGTTAGGCAAAGCCTTAGATATGACACCAAAAGCAACAAAAGAAAAAAATAGGCAAGTTGGACTTCATCAAAATTTTTGCTTCGGCTGGGCGCCTGTGGCTCAAGCAGCTAAGGCGCCACATAGACCTAAGCTGGCAGGTTCGAACCCAGCCCCAGGCCCACCAAACAACAATGACGGCTGCAACCAAAAAATAGCCAGGCGTTGTGGCAGGTGCCTGTAGTTCCACCTACTTGGGAGGCAGAGGCAGGAGAATTGCTTGAGCCCAGGAGTTGGAGGTTGCTGTGAGCTGTGATGCCACAGCACTCTACCCAAGGCAACAGCTTGAGGCTCTGTCTCAAAAAAAAAAAAAAAATTAAAAATTAAAAAAAAAATCTTTTGCTTCAAAAAACATAAGAGGTGGAAAGACAATTCACAAAATGAAGAAAAATATGTACAAATCATGCATCTTATAAAGGACTTGTCTACAGAATATGTAAAGGACTCCATCTGAGATTTGCAATCTAATCTCAAGTGGGGAGGAACCCCCATGCGCGGAAGTGGTAAGAAAGTGAGTGTGGGCTCTCGCTGCAGGTGCAGGAACTGGGCATGGACCCAGACTGGGAGGGTTATGGCCTGTGAGCTGTGGTTTATGTCCTAGGCAGGGAGTCTTGGAGCCTGGGGTAATTTCCACCACACTAAGACTATCAATACTCAAGGAAATCTTACAGAGTCTCTACCACTTCCCCATGACCTCCATCAGGGCTTCTGCTTACAACCACCATTGGAAAACAGTAAGCCAAGCTGTTTTAGCTCCACCCAACTCACCCCCCTCCGAGAGCAGAGCCCAGGCCACGGAACTGAGATATCAGAGAGCTTCTCCAGGTAAACAAAGATCAGACATAATACCTTATTGATACTGTCACAACCCACTCTTACCTGCAAGCACCACCTACTGGCCTGAAAAGTGAATTGCATAAACCAATATAAATCTAGGGACACAAGTACACCACTTGAGAACAAGATCTCTGCCTCTCTACCTTTACACTGGGCCAAGACCCTATCATACTCCCAGTACACCACTACTACAACCAGCATTTGAGAAGACCACTTCATTAATGGTATCTAAAACCAAGGAACTCCTACAGATTGTTGGGCCCCTGAAATCACCCAGCAGCAAAGCCAAATGACCCCTTTTTATAGTCACATTCAAAAGGTGGGGAAGAAACAGTTCTATCCAAATGAATGTAAATTCAAAGATAAGAAGTGATAGTTCTTACAGGTGAGAAGGAATCAGCATAATTCTGGCAATAAAAAAAAGGAAGAAAAGGTGGTATGATGCTCTCTAGCAATGGATTCTAACCAAAATGAAAATTCTGAAATGCAAGATAAAAAATTCAAAATGTGGTTGTAAGGAAGAACAATGAGATTAAAGAGAAATCTAAATACCACTACAAAGAAATCAGGAAATCAATTTAGGATATGAATAAGAAATTTGATAAAGAGATAGATATTTTAAAGGAAAAACCAAACAGAACTTAAGAAAATAAAAATTCATTAAAGGAATTAAAAAATACAATTGAAAGGCTGCTATAACAATAGACTACCCAAAGCAGAAGAAAATGATCAGAGAACTTAAAACAGATCTTTTTAATTAATCCTGTCAAATAAAAATAAAGAAAAGGGAATTTTAAAAAAACAAAGCCATGGAGACCGATTGGGCTATCCAAATATATGAAAAACAAAAAGCTATGATAAATAAAAAGAACTTCCCTAATTTTATTTATTTTTTTTTTTTGAGACAGAGCCTCAAGCTGTTGCCCTGGGTAGAGTACTGTGGCATCACAGCTCACAGCAACCTCCAAATCCCGGGCTCAAGCAATTCTCTTGCCTCAGCCTCCCAAGTAGCTGGGTCTACAGGCACCTGCCCACAACACCTGGTTATTTTTTGGTTGTAGTTGTCATTGTTTGGCATACCCGGCTGCCAAAATGTGGCTGGCGCCTTAGCTGCTTGAGCTGTAGGTGCCGAGCCAAACTTCCCTATTTTTGCTAGAAATTTAGATATCCAGATATAAGAACCTCAGACAACTCCAGGAAAATACACTACAAGAAGGACGACATAAAGTCATGTAGTCACCAGATGATCAGTGTGAAGGAAAAATTATAAAATCAGCAAGAGAAAAGCATCCAGTCACCTTCAAAGAACATCTGTTCATACTAAGAGTAGACTCAGCTGAAACTTTACAAGCCAGAAGAGATTAAAATCATATTTTCAGACTTCTTAAAGAGGAAAAAACAGTCAGTCAACCATAGATTTTGTGTCCTTCAAGAATAAGTTTCAGAAATGAAGGAGAAATAATGTGTTTCTTGACAAACAGACACTGAGGAACTCATTACCACCAGAATGGCCCTACAAGAAATGGTCAAGGAAGTTCTAAACACGGAAACAAAAGACAGGTGCTTGTGATTATAAAAACTCATGAAAATATGAAAATTATAAGACTTATAAAACAATTACACAAATAATACTACAAAGCAACTAGGTAACAATTAACATTATGACAGAAACAAATCTTTCATATTATTATTATTGACATTGAATGTAAATGGATTAAATGCTCTACTTAAAAGATGTAGATTGGTGGAATGAAGTTTTTCAAAAACATGAGTCAACCATATGGAGCTTAGAAGAAACCCCCCTAACTAGTAAAAACACATAGACTAACGATAAAGGGGGGGAAAGACATTCGATGCAAACAAAAAACAAATGAGAGCATGAACAGCTATACTGATATTAGATAAAATAGACTTTAAGTCAACAACAGTAAAAAGAAGACAAACATGGTCACTATATAATGATAAAGGGATCAATTCAACAAAAAGATATAAAAACTCTAAATATATCCTGAGCCTGACTAGAAGTAGATCCATCAAGCTACTTCCACTAGCAATGACTCAGCAAGGCCCGGCCTAAAACTGCCTCTACCTAGATACAGTCAACGTGGTACCATGCCATTGGCCCAACCCTCTCACGCACCTCATCCCCCACCTTCTTTCCCTGCCCCTTCCCCACGGTCTATATAAGCAGCTGCTTGACGCAATAAAGTTGAGTTCCTGCTTCGACAAAAAAAAAAAAAAAAAGAAGAAGAAGAAGAAATTACGTCAGGAGGTGGGAATACATTGGAGGTGTCAGTTTTGGTGATGGGGTAGTTTTAAATTTAGTGGAAATTCATGCCACTCATTTTAATATTATGCTTTATAACTCAAATTTATGTTATGGATTATTTTGTACATAACAATAAAAAATGTTTTAAAGAAAAAAAAAATAATAAAATAAAATAAAATTCTAAATATATGCACCCAACATTAAGGTACCCAGATTCATTAAACAGATATTATTAGACCTGAGAAAAGAGATAGACAACAATGCAATAAATATTGTGAAACTTCAACATCTCATTGACAATACTTGACAAGTCATCACAACAGAAAATCAGTAAAGAAACACTAGATTTAAATTGGACATTAGACCAAATCGACTTAATTGACATTTAAAGAGCATTCTACCCAACAACTGCAGAATAGACATTATTCTCATCAGCACATTGAACATTCTCTAAAATAGACTACACGTCAAACTATACAACAAGTTTCAATAAACTTTCAAAAATTGAAGTCATATCAAATTTTTTTTTTTTTTTTTTTTTTTTTTTGGACCATAGGGGAATAAACACTGAAATCTGTTCTGAGAGAAACTGTGAAAACTACATACACACATGGAAATTAAACCACCTGCTGCTGAATCATCTTTATATCAATGATGCAATCAAGGCTGGAGTTAAAAACTTTTTTCAAAATGAATGATAATAATGACATAAGTTATCAAAACTTTGGGCTATAGAAAAAGCAGTGCTCAGAAGGAAGTTTGTAGCACTAAATGCCTATAGCAAAAAGTACACAAATTAACAGTCCAACATCATTGCCCAAGGAATTAGAAAAAGAAGAACAAACCATGGGGTGCCCCTGTGGCTCAAAGGAGTAGGGCACTGGCCCCATATACCAGAGGTGGCAGGTTCAAACATGGCCCCGGCAAAAAACTGCAAAAAAAAAAAAAAACAAGAAGAAACTAAACCCAAAGCTAACAGAAGACAAGAATAGCAAAAATCAGACCAGAAATAAACAAATTTGAAGGCAAAATACAGACCAAAATACAGTACAAAAGATCAAAGAAACAAAAACATGTTTCTTTGAAAAAGTAAACAAAATTGATAAACCATTAGCTAAATTAATTAAGAAAAAAAGAAAGAGTATTCAAATAAGCTCCATGAGAAATGAAAAAGGAGACATAACAACTGATATCACAGAAATACAAAAGAATACCTGAGACTACTATTAAAGCCTCTATGTATACAAACTCGAAAATCTAGAGAAAATGAATAACTTGCTGGAAATATAAAACTCACCAAGCTTGAATCAGGAAAAAAAAAAATAGAAATCCTAAATAGACCCATAATGAGTGATGAAATTGAATTAGTAATTAAAAAAAAATGTATCTCAACAAAAAGAAAGCTCAGGACCAGATGGATTCACATTTGAATTCTATCAGAATTACAAAAAGTCAGTACCCATCCTACTGAAACTGCTCCAAAAAAAATGGAGAAGGAGGAATTCTCCCTGACTCATTCTACAAAGTAAATGTCACTCTGATATCAAAGCCTGGACAGGACACAACAACAAGAAGAAATGGAACTACAGATCAATATCCCTGATCAACATCCATGCACAAATCCTCAACAGAATACTGGTCCACTGAATCTAACAGGATATCAAAAAAAAAAAAAAAAAAAAAAAATTCACCATGATCAAGTGGGTTTATCCCAGAGACTCACAGATGGTTCCACATACACAAATCAATGAATATGATTCACCACATGAACAGAATCAAAGTCAAAAACCATATCATCATCTCAGTAGATGCAGAAAAAGCATTCAATAAAATAGAACATCCACTGAAGATATAAACCCTCATAGGCATAGATGGAACATCCCTCAAAATAATAAAAGACATATATGACAAACCCACAACCAGGACCGTACTGAAAGAGGAAAGGTTGAAAGCCTTCTCTTAAAGAACTGGAAGGAGACAAGGATGTCCACTTTTACCACTCCTATTCAACACAGTATTGGCAGTCCTAGCCAGAGCAATCAAATGAAGAAATGAAGGACATTCAAATTGTAAAAGGGGAAGTCAAACTATCTCAGTTTGCCAATGATGTGATCTTTCTTTTTTTTTTTTCAGACAGAGTCTCATTATGCTGCCCTCGGTAAAGTACTATGGCGTCACAGCTCACAGCAACCTCCAACTCTTAGCTTAAGCTATTCTCTTGCCTCAGCCTTTCAAGTAGCAGAGACTACAGGCGCCCACCACAGTGCCCAGCTATTTTTTGGTTGTGGTTGTTATTGCTGTTTGGCAGGCCTGGGTAGCTGGTGCCCCAACCACTGAGCTACAAGCACTGAGCCCAGTAATATGATCCTATACCTAAGAAACCCTAAGGAATACTCCAAAAGAATCCTAGATTTCCATAAATGAATTCAACAAAGTCTGAGATTACAAAATCAATAAATACAAATCAGTCTACACAATAACAGCCATGCTGAGTTCAAATCAAGAACTCAATCCCATTTATAATAACTCAAAAAAAAAAAAAAAAAGGAATATACTTAGTCAAGGAGATGAAAGAACTCCAAAAGGAGAACTATACAACACTGATGATGGAAATCAGAAAGGACATAAACAAATGGAAAAACATCGCATGATCATGGATTGAAGGAATCAATGTGGTTAAAATGTCCTTACTGCCTAAAGTGATTTACAGATTCCATGCAATTCCCATCAAAATACAACATCTTTCTTCACAGAATTAGGAAAAAAGAATCCTAAATTTCATATGGAATCAAAAATGAGCATGAATAACCAAAGCAATTTTAAGTAAAAGAACAAATCTAGAGGTATTCCATTACCCAAATTCACAATATACTGCAGGGCTATAGTAACCAAAACAGCATGGTACTGATATGAAAGTAGACATTTAAATGAATAAAAAAGAGTAGAAAACCCAGAACACAACCTTATACCTACCACCAAGTGATCTTTGAAAAAGCAGGCAAAAATACACACTGGGGAAAGGACATGCAGAAGAATGAACCCGGATTCCTACCTCCCACCATACACAAGAATTAACCAAAGATGGATTAAATGTAACACCTGATCTCATACAAATTCCAGAGGAAAACCTAGGAAAAACTTCCATGGACATTGGCCTGGGTAATTAATTTATGACTAAGACCCCAAAAGCAAATGCAACAGAAATATAAATAGACAAATAGGACTTAAAGTGAAAGGCTTCTGCCCAGCAAAAGAAATAATCAGCAGAGTAACTAGACAACCTACGGGATGAGAGAAACTATTTGCAAAATAAACATTCTACAGAGGACTAATATCCAAAATCGACACGAAACCCAAATCAGTAAGAAAAAAACAATCATGTTAAAAAACAGGCAAACTGTCTCCATGATGATAGCATAGTGGTTATGGCGCCAGCCACATACACCAAGGGTGGTGGGTTCAAACCCAGCCCCAGGCCAAACTGCAACAACAACAAAAAACAATAGCCAGGAATTGTGGTGGGTGCCTGTGTTCCCAGCTACTTGGGAGGCTGAGGCAAGAGAATTGCCTAAGCTCAAGAGCTGGAAGTTGCTGTGAGCTGTGATGCCACAGCACTCTACCAAGCGCAACAAAGTGAGACTCTGTCTCTAAAAAAAAAAAAAAAAGAAAAGAAAAGAAAAATACTCAGCATCACTAACCATCAGGGAAATGCAATTAAAACTACAATGAGATACCACCTATAAGAATGACCACTATTTAAAAAGGCAAAAACAATAAATAGATATTGGCACAGATGTGATGAAAGGGGAACGCTTATACACTGTTGGTGTAAATTCAGAGAGGTTACATAGCATTTGGTATATAACCTCTCTGAAGTTATATAGTAGTTAATATATAGCTACACCGTTGGTGGGAATGGAAATTAGTACAACCTCTTTGGAAAACAGCATGGAGATTTCTCAAAGAACTAAAAGTAGATTTACCATTTGACCCAGCAATCCCACGATCAACTATCTGCTCAAAAGAAAAGAAGTCATTCTATCAAAAAGACACCTGCACTTATATATATATATATATTGTGTTTGTTTCTTTGTTTGTTTTGACTTTTAGTAGAGGGGAGATCTCACCCTTGCTCAGGCTGGTCTTGAATTCCTGAGCTCCAGCAATCTACCCTCCTCAGCCTCCCAGAGTGCTAGGATTATAGTCATGAGCCATCACACTCAGCCTCATACAGTGATGTATTTATTGCAGGACAATTTGCAATCGCAGAGATACTGACTCAACCTAAGTGACCGTCAACTGAAGAGTTAGATAAAGCTGGAGTACTACTCAGCCCTCAAAAAGAATGAAATGATGTCTTTTGGAGCTAATTGAGTGGAACTGAAGACCATTATCCTAAGGGATGTAACTCAGGAACAGAAAACCCAACACCAAATGTTCTTATTTACAAGTGGGAGCTAAGCTATGTGTATACAGTCATACAGAGTGGACATTGGAGATTCAGAAATGGAAGAATGACTGAAGAACAATTGCCTAATGGGTACAATGTACATTCAGGTGACAGATACACTAAAGGCCCAGACATCACCACCATACAATTCATCCATCTAACCAAAACCACTTGTATTCCCTAAATTTATTGAAATAAAAATTGAAAAAACATAAAAACATACCATTTGCAATAGCAACAAAAAACATAAAGTCAAACAAAAATTTTAACAAAAGGTATGCATGATTTTCATAGTAAAATGCTACAAAGCTATGTTAAAAGACACTGAAGAAAACCTAAGTGGATTAAATGATGTGTCATGATCATGGGACTCAAAGCAACACCAATCAAAATCCCAGCAGGTGCTTTCCTTCAACCTTTACAACAAGGTTGTAAAATTTATATGAGAGAATAGACTTCCCTAAAAGAGAAGAGGAAAGTAGGAATATTCACTCCACCAGATCTCAAGACATTCAAAAGCTATTGTAAAATAGACAATGAGGCATGGTTGAAGGAGTGGCAGGAACTAGAATGAATTGTAGAGCCAGAGACAGAGGCAGCACATATGAAAACGTAATTCATACAGGGTGGGACTGCAAGTCAAGGGCCAGTGGACAACCTGAGTAATAAACAGAACTGAAAAAACAGCTTCCCCAAATGGGGAAAAATACAACTATATCATTACCTTCACTAAACACAGACGTAAAACCCAGATAAATGCCAGACTAACATGTGAAAGAAGAAACTATAAAATTCTGCACCTGCAGGCATAGCTCAGCCCCGAGGAAATCAGAGAAGGCGATGTAGCTGTCATGTGGTGCGTTTAGATGGGTACAGGAAGAATAAAGAGGTGACTTGTCGTTTGATCTCAGCCAGAGATAGGATTCTGATCAACTATAGCACAGTAGGAAAAACCCAGTAGGTAACTCAAAAGATACTTGTTTGGGGGGCACTTGGCATCAAAATGAAAAGTTGGTTAAGCCAATAACTTGGAACTCAGACTTTTAACTAACCAAAAACAAACTAGTACATGCAAATGGCACTGGCTAATCAGCAATTACTCTGTGAGGCATAAACAGTGGTGGTGAGAGCGCCTACTGGATACTAACCACTAGTTGGAGCCATTAGTATGCGACTCTGAACTTAATAAAACTGATCTGTGTCTAACTCTAAATTCTGTACTTTTCATGCTCTCTGGCCTGACCCAAATTATTGAAGTTTCACTAAAAGCATGATGCCTGTTCTGTGCACCAGCTTTCTGGAATTCTGAAAAGGATGTTTGTGTTTCTCTTACCGAAAATGATGCTCCATGAACCCACCATAGCTGATGTTTCTGCAACTTGATCCAGTGTTACAAAGAAGGCCCTGGACAAAGGGAAAGACACCCTGGCTGGGCAGGTCCCGGGGTTGCAAGTAACCTGAATATGGAAGCAAAAAAGAAATGAGTCTTTATGCCTGCTACCAGCAATGGAATTCCTGTCGAGATGTAATTGTCATACGTAACATCAAATTATTATATTTGATGTTACATATTTATATATTATATACCCTGTTATTAATTTAAAAGAGATCTGAAGACTCAAAAAAATCAAATGAACAAAAACCACTTCGTACCTTTTCCCCAGAGTGAGCACACACCCTTCAAGGCAGAATGGCTCTGAGTAGCCATATTTACATGATCCCCTACTTTCCCTGCTCATGGAGTAGAAATACATCTGATGTGCAGCCAAGGCCTAAGACACAGTTCTCCATAGACAGGCCTTGGGCAGGAAGGATAAGAATGGATGCTTCTTCCCATTTCATATAAAATTTTAGGAGGTTTTAGTTTTGGCAAAAATTTCAAGTTGAATACAACTTGAAATCTTAAATGTTTAAATGTGGTTGCTAAGAACTACACAATGCAAAAAAATTTTTCTGCACTAAATAAGACTTTTCAAGCCAAAGGTTGCTACAAGCTACCTCCCTTCAGGAATGGCTGTTCACACATACCCCAACCACGACCACCCCTCACATCACCAGCTGGATGGGCAGCAGGTGTGCTGAGGACTACAGGCAACTTCGAGGCTACTAATCTAACGTGAGTCAAAGAAACCCTGACAAAGCCTTTCCCCTCAAGGCTATCTTGGTCTGGGAGATAATCTCACTCCTCAGAACTTGGATACCACTATGCCCAGTATTTAGCACATAAAAGGCAATCACTAAATGATGGATGGATAATACATGAATAGGCTTTTAACTAATGGAGTTCTTAGCAGACATATGGTCCAGTGCTCTAGAATAGATAAATGTATCCAGGGTTGTATCTCAGTTGCTACTAAAAGGTACATCTCCCTAGCAGCCTTATGTGTCCTGTCTTTCTCAGAAACACATCAAAATGGAAGTCAGAGATTTTGAGGACACTAGCTGGGGGTCTGACTTGTCTCTAAGACTAGAGATTTGGCTCGGTATTGTTGGGCTACCTTGTAATGCAAATAAGCAAGTGTGAAGGTCTCGGACATCCCATGGAATACAATTTAAAATGTTCCACAATGCCCGTCATAGCATGAGGGCGCTAAGGCCCACAGACGTGCCTTTCTCCAAGTCACAATCCCAAGAATGACTCCAAGTCAAATACTCATTCCACCACACCTTACCACCCCATCCACCCATCCACCCATCCATCCTCTCCTGAGATGCCTGTCTGGGGCCCATCTGAAACCAGGCACACTTGCCCAGGTGTCTCTGGGTTCCTCCCTTCCTGGTCCCTGGAAGTGAAATCCCAAAGGCAGCTGAACCCTGCCTGACAGTGTCCTCATAGTCACATGGAGCTCAAGGAAGCGTTGGCAGCTGGGGCTCATCTGGCCTCGACTCCATTCCCGTCCCCCTGCTGGGACCACAGGCCAAACTTCACCAACACAAATGGTATTTTAACTGAGCAGGTAGACCAATACAGCTTCTCAAGTGTCTGTTTTAATCTCTCAAGGTATTTGATGGGAAATTTCACTTTCCTATAAAGAAATCTTAACTTTAGAAGATTATGCATTCCTAGTGAAAGTATCCATATGCGCCTAAGGCTTCAGTCTAAAATCCTCAAATCCACTTAACCTTTTCCAAGGTACTTTTCAGGCAGAGCACAAGAAGGGGGGCAGCTCACACTGTGCCGGGACAGGAGCGCAGCTGCTAATTCGGGCATCAGAAACGGCTCTGAGCCTGTGATGAAAGGTGTGTTTCCCTGCCATGACTTCCGTGTCCCGTCTCTCCTGAGGAGGTGGCCACAGGGGGGCATTCAGTGGCTCAGAGATTGAGGACTGTAGCCCTGGACACACTTTGCCTCCAATACTAAAGGTCTGACATGGTCACATCAGGCTGCCCCAAGAGAGCCGGAAGCATGAAGGTCCTCTATGGGCCGGGCCCATGCTCCTGCACGCACATGACTGGCTTTCTCGTGGAGTCCGGGGAGCAGCTCTGGCAGGCAGGGGAAATCAGCTGTCCTAACACAGCAGGGGCTCCCAAAGGGCACACGCCATGCCCACAGCTGCAGAGCTGGTGGGTGCCACGATAGACCTTCAACGTGTTCCTTAGACGATTTTGACTCTTAGGTCCCTTTGAGACTGGCAAACCCTTCCCTTCTCATCTGTGTCAACCTCTAGGAAATATTTCTGGTATTTCTGTAGGTCACATCTTTGTGGGGTTGCACTCCTGATCCTAAGCAGTAGCTTGAGAAATCTTCAAGAAATAGATGGAAACCTTGAGGATAAGCTGCTCTGTCCGTATGGCAGGACTGAGCTGGGACCACGCTGGACGGTAGATTTAAGTTCTATTATCTACAACTGAACAATTCCCAGTTCCACATCAGACAGTACCGGTTTGGGGCTTCCTCTCGGTGCGGGAAGCCGCATTGTCCCCTGGTTCCACGCCAGCTCCCTTTCCCCCATTCTGCCCACTTCTCCTGCAAAGTAAGCCTGGATTTCTTCCACATATCCTTTCTCCCCTCCCCTCACTCTTCGGGGCACTGCAATCTGAGTCCTCTGTGTCCCACCACACCACTGAATTGTTCTGGGGACTTGTCAGCCCTTCTCTTACATGGGTGGCGGCAGCACCTGCCCTTCTGCCACACGCCTTCTGTAAGTGCTTCCCAGGCGGACTCCATATTCTCTTCATTGTCCCCCCCAGCACTCTGGCTGCCCACTGTCCCTTCTGCTGGTCCTCAAATGTGCTCTTCTTCTACACCCTGGTGTCTGAGCCCCTGAGGAGTCCCCATCCTTGTGCCTCCACACTCAAAGTACGACTGGCATGGCTGCTCAGCCCAACAGGCCCACGAGCCTCAGATGCAGCATGACCACACCGGGCACTGCTCCCCGAACCCTGACTCAGTCTGACCTCTTCAGAGCAGGTGAGGGTGTGTGCTGCACCCAGTGTCCCAGCCTGGAGCCTCCCTCTCTCCTGACCCAGCCAGCCACTGCTCCTCCTCGTCCTCCTCTTTCTGTCTGTTCAGCAGACACCCATCCATCTCTTTCTGGGTTACTCAAGAGATCCACAAACTGACCTTACATCCTCCAGTGCTGCTCTCTCCCCACGCCAAGTTCAAGCTCCCCCAGCATCTCTAGAATATTCCCCTTCAATGCTCATCTCATTCAGCTCTTGCCTGAAACCTTTCCAGGGCTCCTCTGTGCTCCTTGAGAGAGCACTGCCCTCGGCATCACACCACACCCTTTACGATCCGATCCTGCTGACTGTCTAAGCTAGATCTCTGCTTTTTAGTCACCAAAAACTTCCCCCTTGGGCCTTTGCCAATGCTGACTTTTCTACCTAGACCATTTCTCCCCTGCTCTCCCTTATTCTGACAAAGCTGCACCCTGCAGGTTCCGCAGAAGCCTTGTCCACCCCCAACACACTTCCAGGACTCTTGGTACAAATCCCCCGTGGCAGCCCTCCCATCATGCCATAGTCTGTCCCTACAGCAGTGAGCTCAGTAAAGGCAGGAACAAATATCTTACCCACAATTTTATCCTTAGCAGAGCCTGAAACCCAAAAGGCACTCAATCCATATTTGCTGAATGAATAAATTAATTACTAAAGTAGGAACATTTCCCAAATGAACATTTCCCAAATGAATAAATTAATTACTAAAGTAGGAACATTTCCCAAATTTCAACATTTCCCAAATGAAGTTTCACTAACATTGCTTCACCATTTTCTAAAAAACACACTGGAGTCCCCAAACAAACTATTGAGACTATTCCTTTTTCTGTATATAAGACATAAATAAAACTGACACACGGTGTCGGATAAATCTCAATACTTAATAACCTTTATTTATGTGACACTTATAGAGTCAACAACATTTTATATGTATTAAATGCCATAGTCTGATAGAAACAAAATAACCCATCATTTTTTCAAGGAATGACGTTGTTGAGATTTCAAACCAGATTAACAAAATGGCCTGATCCTATTCCTGGAGTATGGAGAGTTATCAATTACATCTTATTGATGCAACACCGTCATGATTGCCATCATCATCATAGTCATCGCGAGGGTCACCATCGTCATCTTTGTCACCATCCTCATTACTACATCACGATCACCACCAGCATCTCCACCAGTACCATCTTCATAACATCACCATCTTATAGTTATCTGGTTGGCAAACTGTTAAATGCACCTCTCACTTTTCCTTCTTGTACTCTTCTTGTGTTTACAATAGCTTATATACTATTCCTACATTGTGTCAGTTTAGTTGGAAGAAGAAACCTATCTGCTAGATGGAGTAAACATTTATTAATATAATTCTTGAAAGGAAAAAAATCTAAATTGTTATTTATGGACACATACTAAGATACTGTTATAAGAAAACCCTGTCTATCCCTTCTGCTCAGAATTCAGTTTACAAAGAGCAGAAGAAGAAAGAATACGATTTTTTTTCCTCTGAAGGTTTGCAAACCCAAAAGTGTATTAAAAAGTGAAACTTACAGCTGTCCCTGTGTCTGGGAGGTTCTTGAAAACGAAGTACTGTCAGAATCATGAACAGGATACACGGCCAGAAGAACTCAGCAAGGGAAAGAACCTGGAGATGTTGTTTTAAAAAAAAAAATAGCAAGTGAATAAATGGCAAAGCTTTATAGTACTTACATCTTTTGAAGGGGATTATTCCGATCTCTACCAAGTGTCTCGTAGAACCATCATTTGGGACGGGGGCCCCCTCTTTATTTTTTATCACATCCAAATCTAGGACCAGATCATCTCCTTGTCCTTTTCTCCCCAGATCTGCCTTCTGCTTTTTCTGCACATTGTTATTGATGACAAAACTTATGACATTAAAGAAATTTAATCTACAATGTGCTTTTTCTGCACATTGTTATTGATGACAGAACTGATGACATTAAAGACATTTAAAAAAAATAACTTCACTCATATTTCCCTCAGTTCAACAAATGAACTATTGTTATTTTTCTGATTTCTTCAATATTCCTGATTTTTCCATCCAAGTAGGTATTTTGCCTGCTTTGGTGGTAACATTCACAACTATCAGCTTCCTGACTGCATGACAATCTTACCAAATGGATAGACCACAATTCACATATACATTTTTCTATCGAGAGACGGTTTGTGTATAAAATTGTTTTCTTTTGAATGACTTTCTTTAGAATAAACTCCTAAAACTGAGATTATTAGGGTCAAATCTCCTGACCCATACTATATATGAGCTACCCAAAACGATTGCAATAATTTGTACAAAGCTGAATTTTCAAATTGGACGAAAAAGGGACTATTGTTGATGCATGAAATTTAATGATTTCAGAAAGAAATACCATGTGTAAAGTATAGTCCAAAGAAAAATTAAATTTGGAAATGCCTTGATTATCATAAATCTTTTCATTGTCATCTTTCTTTGTTTATTTTTACAGTGGGTAATCTTCTATTGAGTTCTGGTCCTTTGAAAAATAAAAACGTCCATAGCCAGACTCAGAACGGGCAAGGTATTGTTTAAATGCACACACGAAAACCTAAAAATCTTCAAGTCAAGGCTGCTCTGTCAAACACTGAAAAGGATGTCTTCTTGTTTCAGACTTTGGACTAAAATAAACTTCTGGGAGGCCTGGCTGCTTTATCCATGACATTGCGTGGCTTCCACCCCACTGTCATAATTTTTGCCTGTGAACAGATTTGAAGGTAAACAGGTGACTGGCCTGAACCCATGAAGACAAAACACAGGTGGAAAAGAGTTCTTTGACCCCTGGTATAATTAAAGAAGAAAAGAAATCATTGTTTGAAATGGTCCACAAGGAAGTATTTCATGTGCCAAAAAGTGCATCATGATAAAAAGTTTTCTGACAAAGTGGTGAAACCCAATATCACACATTCTGATAACAGAGGAAACGTCTGTGGGAAGTCACCCTCTGATTCAGGGGATCATAATTAAACCAGAAGGAAAGGTCAAGGACTTTCAGGAGATCACAATTTATTTAAGTCATTTTGGTCATTCTCTGTAACAAATTAATAATTTATTGAGCTAGGAAGTTGGTGAAGGAAGATTCTAAAATTAATTCTGTCTGAATATATACAAGCAAAATTTAAAATATACTTTATATTAAACAATGACTTGACATCATAAAGGAGAATAAACAATTTTTATGGGTTTTTTTTTTTCATTTTTATTACATATGATAGCGATTTTTTTTTTTGAGTCTCTCTTTGTTGCCCTTGATAGAGTGCTGTGACATCATAGCTCACAGCAACCTCAACCTCTTGGGTTCTAGTGATTCTCTTGCCTCAGCCTCCTGAGTAGCTGGACTACAGGTGCCCACCACAACACCCGGCTATTTTTAGAGGCGGGAGTCTTGCTCTTGCTCAGGCTGGTCTTGAATCTGTGAGCTCAAGCAATCCACTCCACCCACCCCAGTCTCCCAGAGCGCTAGGATTAAAGGCGTGAGCCACGACTGCCCACCTGACAGCAGTTTTTTTTAAAAGACAGAGCTATAAAGAAAACAGGAAATGGTTTAAACAACCAAGACTTACGTAACAACTTTTTGATATTATAAAGAAATAAATAAGCCTATACATTCTTAGGAAATTTTATTTTTCCCCCTTTAGGAAATTTTAAAAGTACAGAAAGATTACAATACTCTGTAAAAGATAAAATGATCTTAAAAGTTCATTTTTTTTTTTTTTCTTTTTCTTCTTTTGAGCCTCAAGCTATCACCCTGGGTAGAGTGCTGGGGCATCACAGCTCATAGAAACCACAAACTCTTGGGCTTAAATGATTCTCTTGCTTCAGCCTTCCGAGTAGTTGGGACTACAGGTGCCCAGCACCATGCCCAGCTATTTTTTGGTTTTAGGCGGGCACTGTGGCAGGCACCTATAGTCCCAGCTACTCGGAAGGCTGAGACAAGAGAATCACTTAAGCCCAAGAGTTGTAAGTTGCTGTGAGCTATGAGACCACAGCTCTCTACCCAGGATGACATAGTGAGACTCTGTCTCAAAAAAATAAATAAATAAAATAAATATAAACATAATTAATAATTTTAGTAATAATTTTTTCTATCAGCAGTTATAGACAGGCCTAACTGCGATCGAAGACCACACAGCGTTCTACTAAAGGATTTATTTAATTTACCAATTACCTAATTATAGAAATTTGCATAGTTTTCTGTGTGGGGCCAGTGATACCATGAGTTGTTTTACAAGTTTGGCTATTATAAATAAATCTGTAAGATAATGTTGCTAAACGTGATTACTAAGCCAAAGTGTGTATAATTTTTAACGTGGATTTTTAAGTTCGATAGATACAACATAACACCCTCATTTAAAGGCTAAGCCAATCTTTATTCACTCCAATAACACTCTAAATAGCACACAAGATTAACAAACCTTTAATTTTTTGTCAAACCTATATGAAAAAATATGACAAATTTCTTTATTAAGATCAAGTATTTTTCATAAGTTAAGTATGTAATAATTCCTTATCTCTTAACTTCCTGCTTTTCAGGTGCTTCGTTTTCAAACAAACTATTCTTTTTTGTTTGCTTATTGCAGTTTTGTTGCAATTTTGCTGCAGTTTTTTTTTTTTGGCCGGGGCTGGGTTTGAACCTGCCACCTCCGGCATATGGGGCCGGTGCCCTCCTCCTTTGAGCCACAGCTGCCGCCCAGATTGTTCTTTTTTTTAAATTGTCTTATAAGCCATCACTTCCTACTTTTTAATTAAAGAATTCAGCCCAAAAATTAAAAAAAAAGAATTTAGCCCTTCTTGGCTTAAGGTATTATGAATATTTCCCCAATTTTTATTTGCCCTTTTATTGTCTAAATCTTTTAGGTGATCAATTTATCAGTCTATTTTATTTATAGTACCTGAATTTTTTTCTACACTCTAAGAAGATACAATTTTCTTTCTTTTTTTTTTTTTTTTTTTTTGAGACAGAGTCTCAAGCTGTCACCTTTGGTAGAATGCCATGGTGTCACAGCTCACAGCAAACTCTAACTCTTGGTCTTACGTGATTCTCTTGCATCAGCCTCCCAAGTATCTGGAACTACAGGCGTCCACCGCAACTCCCAGCTATTTTGTGTTGCAGTTGTCGTTGTTTGGCGGGGGAGGGTTTGAACCTGCCAGCCTCAGTGTATGTGGCTGGCGCCATAACCACTGTGCATGGGCATAGAGCCAGAAGATACAATTTAAAGTACCATACCCAAGCCAAATTTTAATAATCAACTCTGAAATTACAGATATGTATCAGTCTAGTCTTTAAGTCAATGGCAAATCTCTAGTTTCAAATAGAAATAACTTTGGTTAAAAAAATAAAAGCCTCACATCTACGGTGCATCTTAGAATGGGTACAGGCGATTGCACTAATGTACACAGCTATGATTTAACAATAAAAAATAAATAAATGAATGAATAAAATAAAAATAAGAAAAAAAATAATAAAATAAAAACCTGTATCTTATAATTGAGAAATTTTTATGAGGATTTTGAAATAAAAATATAACTATAATTAAACCTACCAAGAAAAAAAAAAGAACTCAAGACTTTTTTATTTACAAGACAATCACTGATCTTTTAAAAAACCCTTCATTATTCCACATTTGAAACTACTTCATTCAAAAGAAAAGTCTCCAGCCCCGGTTCTGCTGTGTCATGGTCCATTGTGAGTGTGTGAATCGCCTCCTTTCATTGGACTGTTTCTCTGCAGGGGCGCAAAGGCAGCCTTCCCTTTCCCATCCCATTTTCATATCGTGTTTTCCTTTCTCAGGTGTCATTATTATCCTTGAATCTTGCTTAATGTTTTTACTTTTATCCCTGTTAAATGGAATGTTCTCTGATTAACATCAGAGCTTTGGGAGTTCTCCCACAGGCCTGGCCCTGCAGGGCTGGCTTCTTAATACCAGGAACTGATCTGAGCAAAAACTGGCAATCCTGCTGTCCAAAGGCACCCGAAGATTCTAAATGCTGTTGCAGGCTCTGCTCTCAAGAAAAATAATCATCAGTAAACCTACTAGTATTCAAAAAACAACAGCTGCTCTGCTCTTGCAAGAGGGAACCCCACCCCCAGGAGAGGGTGGGAGTGCTGAGTCCTGCTTCCTGAGCACCACACTCTCACAGACCTCTCACCAGCACCTTCGTGGATGACCAGATCCCTGTCCCCTTCCCCTTCCTCTCATGCGGTAGCCTGTCTGTGTTTCCATCAGTGCCCTGAGACACAGTGGCATTCTGGAGACTTTAACAACACAGATGCACAAACATTGCACCCCCAAGTAAAATAGCAAGTTGAAACTTCTTCACAGACTTTTTCTTTTCTCAAACCAAATTAAGGAAGAAACAGAAAAAAAAGGAAATTAAAAGACAGAGGGAAAAACTTGCCTTTGTCTATTATAAAAACTTTTTTTTAAGGTCAATAATAAATTTTTAGAGCAGATTGGACAAGGCCACTATGCCCCAGTCCTCACTCAGTTCAGCATCTCGAAGGCCGACGTGCCCTGCGCTTCCTGGTGACTTTCCCCAGTACCGGCATCTACAGAGACAAACACTCCAAAGGAGGCTCCTTATCTCCTCCTAGCAGAGGAGCTGGACAACTGCTGCTGGGAAGGATCATAGGAAACAAGAAAGCTGAACAGAAGCTGAGGAGTGTCTAGAGCTACTCATTAAAATGCAAAAAGATTTCGAAGCTGGGGAGCAATAGCCCCCAGTAAGAAGAATGAACATGGCACGAAACATTTTTTAAAAATTTCAAAAGCAGTGCAACTAGTACAATAAAGCTTGCATCTCATGTCAATAATTTCCTGTCCTCTTCCCCACTATCGTTTGGACGGTGTCTTCGTGCGGTAGAGAATTGGAGCTCGGAGGACGAGCTCAGAGGTCACCCCAGAGATTGAAGGAAAAATCTACCAGTCCCAAGACTTAAAAAAGAGAGTCAAGGACAAAGGTACTACCTGTGCTGGGCCACCCAAGTCTGAGTCAGAGGAGAAGAAAGAGCACAGCAGCTGTCTAAATACAGGGAGGGCAATAGGCAAAAAAGCACCAAAAGAAACTCACAGAGCACATCCAAAAAGAAACTCACAGAGCCTGTCCAAAAAGAAACTCACAGAGCCTGTCCAAAAAGGAAACAGCTCCAGGCAAGCGAAGAACTTCTTTACAATTGATTTAGTAAGAAGGACAATTAAATAAGAACAAACGCTTAGAAACAAAAAGTTCCCCCCAAAGGGTGAAAAATACATAAAAGGGGTGGGTGTGGATTTAAAGGAAAAATAACAACAATAAAAAGTCAAGTTCTCACTATGAAATTCTAAATGATTTAGAAACCATAAAAAAATATACACACTGGTTAAATTTAAATTTCTGAAATAAAGTTTGAAAAACAATGGTAATATTTTAAAAACATGGTCAAAAGCAAAAAGGATTAAGACATAAAAGCTAACGTTTGATAAATAAGGACGATACAAAACAGGGATAATTGGCATCCCTGAGAATCCAACAGATGGAATCAAGAAATATGTGCAAGAATCTTCCTGAAATAGAGAAGACTGAAAGTATACCGTATTTCAGAAAGAAAAAATAGCCATAATTCAGCATAGCTGTTAAACTTCAAGCTATTGAATTTCCAAGACAAATTAAGAATCCCACAGATACCTAAACAGCAAAAAAATTACTTGTAAGAGTGGGGAATGGCTGGGCATAATGGCTCATGCCCATAATCCCAGTATTCTGGGAGGCAGAGGTCGGTGGGTCGCTTGAATTCAGGAGTTGGACACCAGGCTGAGTATGAGCAAGAATCTGTCTGTACAAAAAAGAGAAAAATTTGCCAAGCATTGTAGTCCCAGCTACTTGGGAGGCTAAGGCAGGAGGATCACTTGAATCCAAGAATTTGAGGTTGCTGGGAGCTCAACCCTGGGTGTTGTCCAGGGTGATAGAGACTCTGTCTCCAAAAAAAAAAAAGGGAGGGGGGAATCAGTTCAGCTTCAAACACGTCTTCACGTCATACAGCTTTAGATACTCAATGAATCAATGTTCACAAAGTTCTAAGAAAGTGTGATTTAAAAAATAATACTCAAAGTGGCCCTAAACCAAAAACCAATATACACATATTGTCAATGATGAGAGAACACAGATAACACATTAACCATGAACCCTGAGGGAGGAAAAAGCTTGACAATGAAATCCAGACTAAATGACAACTGGACAAAAATTAAAAATCCACCCAAACCACTTCTGTTTCCAGCAGCATGCTGGCTAGAAACAATAGGGACACGCTTGCTAAAATAATGTCATTTTGTTGTGTTGCTGGTCTTACTAGAAAGGAGAGGATACAGCCCAAAAAATAAACTAAGAATGGCTTGGCGCCTGTGGCTCAAGTGGCTAAGGTGCCAGCCACATACACCTGAGCTGGTGGGTTCGAATCCAGCCTGGGCCTGCCAAACAAAATAGCCAGGCGTTATGGTGGGCACCTGGAGGCAGGAGAATCGCTTGAGCCCAGGAGTTGGAGGTTGCTGTGAGCTATGATGCCACAGCACTCTACCCAGGGTGACGGCTGGAGGCTCTGTCTCAAAAAATATATAAAATAAAATAAGAAAAGAAGAAGTCACTAACTACATCTTTAAGAGTGAGGTTCAAGGGGAATGGATAGAAAGTAAGGGGGCCAACATTTAAATAATACTAAGGTTCTATTGCTGAGAACATTTTTGGAACATATAAAAGACAAAAATTCGTAAATAAAGAAAATACATCTAGTAGAAAAAATAAATTCACACTAAGACACCATATAGTGCAGGGGCAGCGAACAAGTTCGACTACGCACTCGGAGATCTCTCCTCAGAGGTCCCTCCTCAGAAGCAGCATAACAAAATCCAAACTTGGCAAAGAGCCACAGTATACAAAATAATGATAAGAAGCAAAGAGCCGAAAGTCATTTTGGCCGGGAGCCGCATGCAGCTCTAGGCGCGTGTTCGCCACCCTTAAATAGTGGAACTTTAGCATAAACAAAAGAGAAGATTTCAACAGCAATTCAAAAAATAAAGACAGACTTCCTCAAAGCAAAGAGAATTACTGAAGACTCATCAAAAGCGAAGACAGCTAAATATCATCAGATCACCAAGAGAACTTCTGTCAATTATAGAACTGTATACCAGAAGGACAATTTCTTAAGAATTAGGTAAAAGAAAATTTTTCAGGAACCAAGTCATTCAACAACAGACGTACATTTAAGAAACTTTCAAATGGTTTAATTTCAAATAATGCTTGGATTAAACTCACTATTTGAAAAATGAGAATTTTGAGCTTGATTTTTGAAAAAAAATGCTATATGCTATTTAGAATAGATAAAATTAAAACATAAGAA
Organism: Loris lydekkerianus; assembly: GCA_963574355.1. Classification (NCBI taxonomy): domain Eukaryota; kingdom Metazoa; phylum Chordata; class Mammalia; order Primates; family Lorisidae; genus Loris; species Loris lydekkerianus. Next base: position 32,018 of record CAUYPK010048040.1, read on the forward strand.
TATAAAATGGTTGAAAGTAAAGAAATTAAAATAGAGGGTAAATGTTAAATAAATTAGCTATGCTAATATCAGCCAGAGATTTTAAGATAGAGTGTTATGTAGAGAGAAGATCGCTGCATATAAAAAGGTCAATGTGACAAAAAGATACAGTAATTATATGCATGTATATACTTAAGAAAATAGCCTCAGAACATACAGAGTGACAATTGTAGAACTGTACCAGGTAGAACTGTACTACAGGAAAAGAATTCCAAACTGATTTTCATAGGAGAAGAATCCAACACCTATCTCACCACAATTCTCTACAACAAGAAGAATTAGTAAGAAAATAAGGTATACTTTGTTTTACAACAAAAAAGTATAAAGTAAAGCATGCAGGGAAAAAAATTAGCTAAAGTGCGTGTGATTATCTCATGAGGAACATCATAAAATTTTGTTGAAAGATATCAAAGAAAACCTAAAGAAATGAAAGATGAACATAGTTAATGCATTAACAAAAATCAGAATCTTAAAGATATAAATGTTACCTAGATTGATTTGTAGGTTCAAAGCATTTGTAACGGAATTCCAACAGCTTTTTGTTTTGTTTTATTTTGCTGTTCTTGTCGTACTTAATGAGATGATGTATTTGGAGAACAAAGGTCAAAAATATCCAAGACAATTTTTATCAACAGGTTGAAAGAACTTGTCCCCCTACCTATCAAAGCTTTCTATAAAATAAAAGTAATTCAACACCATGCTATTAATTCAACAATAAGTAAACTCAACCATAGGGGTGGCATAGAGAGCCTAGAAACAGGGCTGGGGATGTTTGGAAACTCGATATATTAAAAAAAGGTGGTTCAGAGACCAAAGAAACAACTTGTTATGCAGCAAATGGTGCATAGAATTGGTTCTTTTGAGAGTGGGGTTGGGGGCAAGCAAAGATGAGTTAGATCTTTACCACCATCATATGCAAAAGTCTACATTTGTAAAAAGGAAACCATAAAAATATTTAGAAGAAAACAGTGCTTTCTTTGTGTTTATATAAGACACAAGAAACACAAACCAAAAAGGCCTGAGCAGAGAAGAGTGAAATAGAAAACCTTATGAGAGGCTCGATTTCAGCCATACTCAAGCAGATAAAAATTAAACCCCAATGAGGTGCCATTTTACATTCACCAATTTGGGAAAAAGTAAAAAGTCTGACAAAATCTAGCCCCAGGGATCATATGGAGCATCAGGAACTTTGGGAAGCAATTGACAATGTCAGTAAGCGGAAGATGCGTAAATTCTACAGCGCAGTAATTCCAGAACCGGGTAATAGATTGAACAAACATGTTAGCTTGTTTACATCGGATGGATTTAAACCTATAAAAACATATAACCAACAGAATATATAGTGGTTGAGAAGATGTTACACACTTGAACCAAAAAAAAAAAAAAAAAATGCTTGAGTGATTCCAAGAGCATTACTAGGGAATGAAAAACAAAATTGGCAGTTGGAGAAGGGACCAATAAATTGCGGTGTCCTAGGGCAATTAAAGCAAGTGCACTTGCTCACTGAGTCATCATTCCTTAGGAAGCGTGTATGCCTGGCAGGCGCTGTTACAGGGCCTTGGGAAACAGCAGAGAATGAACATGGCTGGGTCCTGCCTGCGAGTGTGGGATGGATGTACCCGGGGAGTGCAGGAAGCAGAGCCTCACTCATCCCCTGATGAGCTACTTCTGGGATGCTGGTGTCAAGAGGACCAAGCCCTATCCTCAGGTCATTCATTTGCAGAGCCTTGGAGACCTTACGAGGTCAGCTCTTCCATTATTTAATCCTCACACCACCAGTGAGATGGGTAACCTTGTGCCGGTTTGACACCTTGGACATAGTGAAGATAATTATTTTGTTCAGTGTCCTTGAACTAATTTGTGATAAAGCCCAGACTGAAGCTCAGGCCTGCAGATTTAATAAGAGTCCTCCAGGTTGAGTTTAAATTCTTTTTTTTTTTATTTTTTTAAGGCATTGGTCTGTCATCAGTGCTGAAGTGTAATGGCGTGACCATAGCTTACTGCAGCCTCAAACTCTTGGGCTCAAAAAGATCCCTCTGCCTCAGCCTCCCAAATAGCTGGACTACAGGCAGCTATTGCCACAATGCCCGGCTGATTTTTCTATTTTTAATAAAGACAGGGTCTCACTCTTGCTCAGGCTGTTCTCAAACTCCTGAGTTCATTCGATCCTCCTGCCTCAGCCTCCCAGAGTGCTAGAATTACAGGTGTGAGCCACCTCACCCAGGCTTAAATCTATTTTTAATTCCTCCAGCTGGATTATGCGTCGTGTGGTTTTGGTTGCAACTAAAAACCACCACGAAAAATAAAATACGTCTGTACAAAAACTAAAATTGTAAATGAATTGAGAAGACAAACTGTGGGAGGAACTACCCACAAGATCCCCTTGGCTGAGCGAAAAGAAAAACGCCATAATAAGTTTAGAATATCAAGGAAGCCGAAGTAAAGCACATAATTAGTGTTTTGCCCTTGTCCTTGGAAATACAGGGCTTTGGAGAAATTCTATTGTGTCTCTTTGGAGTGCTTAGGGCCTCTAGATGACAACCGCTCAGAAAAGGGGATTTTCCCAGATGTATTTTCAGGTCATTCTTGTTAAGCACTGTAAGAAAAGACAATCTGCTGTTCACACAGTGGGTTCCAACAAAGCATGAGTCAAAGGCAACCAGAGTCCAACGCCAAGCAGCAGCTGCAGTTACAGGTGACCTGCCTGCATCCTTTCCAGGGAGGAGCTGGGCTTCCAGCCATGTCTCCAGCAAAGCCCAAAATTCCCTCCCCAAGGGAACTTTTAGCAACTTTTATGAACCTTTTAGTTAGTTGAATACTGGGAGGAAAAAAATGAGAAAACTTTTTCTTCCTTCTCTCTTTTTTCCCCTTGCTTTTTAGGTTTCTATTGAAAAACTGTTTTGGGTTTTGGGGAGGGGAGGGTTGAGACAGTCTCACTATGTCGCCCTGGGCAGACTGCTGTGGCGTCACAGCTCACAGCAACCTCAAACCCTTGGGCTTAAGCGATTCTCTTGTCTCAGCCTCCCAAGTAGCTGGGACCACAGGTGCCCGCCACAATGTCCAGCTACTTTTTGTTGTTGTTGCAGTTGTTTAGCTGGCCTAGGCTAGGTTCGAACCCGCCACCTTCAGTGTATGTGGCTGGCACAGTAACCACTGTGCCATGGCCAAAGAGCCGAAAAACTGTTTTTCTTTCAACATTCTTTCATTAAACATTTAGTTAGCACTTACTCTGTCAAACATTAAATTGGAGACTTTGGCATTATAAAGATGAATGAGAAGTAATTTCTTCTCTCAGAGATTCAAAGGAATAAGCACTTAACTCCCAGTTAAGTATGAACGCTGGGAAGAGCTGCATGTTGATACACCTTCCTGGAGGCCAAGGAAGCAATATGTTTTAAAATTGTGAAATGTGCACGTTCCTCAACCTAAAGATTCCCATTCAATGCATTGTTCATAAGAAAACAATTGGGAAATTGTCTAAAATATGTACAAAGAAGTTATTTTGACATGGTCTCCGTTACAAAAAAAATTAAATCATTAGGGTATTGATACATTGTATTGAATGAAACACATACATAGAGTTAAAAATATATGTGTATGTTTATTGTTGTGGTCAGGTTTGTGGAGCCTGACCTAGTGACTGAGCAGATAGTGTTTTTTTTCTGCCATGGCTGAGTCTGGAAGGACACAGTCAAAGGGAGGCGGACCATGAGGGGAGCATCTGGGATGTGGTCTGCTGTACCCACAGGGAGCCTCCAGTCATCATGATGGCTCCAAGGGCTGAGGGAGCAGAAGGCTGGAAGGATGCTCTCTTTCCAAGTTCCTGCCACCGTGAATGCAAATCTAACCAAATACCAACGAAACTACTTTTTTTTTAAATCAAAATGGTTTTAAAATATGATTGCTGAGTAAACACATTGCAAAAACACAGAAAATTCTGAAGGAAAAAGAAGATCTATAAAAGATTCTAATCCTATAAAACATGAGAATATATAATAAAGTCTCGATGCTTAAAAAAATAAAATTGGTGCAAAAAAAGAAATGTAGATCAATGCAACAGCATGAGAAGTCCAAATATAGCTTCCAGGGGTTTCAAAATATGTGATAAAATCTTATTTTCAGTAGGAGGTAAGAAAAAGGGATTCAACAATGGCATTAGGACACCTGAATTTGGACTTTTTAAAAAAAGATAAAATATAACTTTACACAATTCTCAAAAGTATTATCTAATGAAAAAAAAAGTTAATTTCATAAAAACTAGAAAAGAGCAGAATTTTGAAGAAACTGATAAATAAATGAAGTACAATTTGATCACTTTTGAAATTATAAAAAACATAGTTCAAAAAAGGAAAATATGACAAGACATACAAATTAAATCAATGAAGACAAGAAAATAAAACAAAAAAATACAATTTACCCAAGAACTATTGTAATACATGTGATCACCAAGCCGCTAACTATACAATTGGAAAAGAATTTGATGGACAATTCATATAAGAAAAAACATATATGAAAAGAATTCATTCTTGACTGGGCATGGAGACTCACACCTGTAATCCTGGCACTCTGGGGGGCTGAGGGCAGAGGATACCTTGAGCTCAAGAGTTCAAAACCAGCCTGAGCAACAGCAACCACCTCCACTAAAAGAAGAAATATTAACCAGGCTTGGGGTGAGCTTCTGTAGTCCCAGGTACGCAGGAGGCTGAGGCAGGAGGATTGCTTACACCCAAGAGTTTGAGGTTATGTGAACTAGGCTGATGCCACTGCACTTCACCTGGGCAACAGAGCAAGAGTCTGTTTATAAAAAAAAGAATCATTCTTACACTAACTCCCCAATCAGAAAATTAGATAAACTTTAATAGACCACTGCACACATACTAAACTTGCAAGCCCAGAACTCACAGGGTTAAGGACAGTGGAAGGCTGGGCACATTCCTGCTAAAAAGAAGCCAGTCCATAGGTGGCAGGAAACACAGACATGGGTAGTAATTTGAGTTCTCTTTAAGCTCAGCCATATTACTCTTCGGAATTTATTCTAAGATTAGTAAAAGTATATCCAGCATGAAGATAATGTATAATATCATGTGAGCTATCAAAACTGCAGCACATGAGGGTAACTGAGATACTGCCACAGAAGGGGTCAGGCTGAGGTCTCAACTCACCCTGGAATCTGGGACTCCCACCACGCCAGGGCATGGACACAGAGTTCAAGGCCATGCTGGAGACAGCATCCATCCCAGAGTGTCCTGCTGTAATCCCGACAGTAGTTCCTGGTGGTTAACCATGTGGAGACAACCAAATCTGCCCCTCGCTGGTGAAGGACAGCTTCCCAACACTCACTGTTAGCTGGCATTTTATCCTTGTTCACTCGCCCCACCCAGTCTTCACCAAATAAACTCAGAACACGTCCTCAGTACTGCTCCCTCAAGGATCCTGGCGGGGGGCCATGGGATTCTGAGAAGGGCCAGTGCAGGCATCAGATGGAACCAGGTCTGCTGCTTCCCTCTCATGGACCTGGGAGAGCCACTGACCCTCCCTGGCCTCAGTCTCCTACATCTGTGAAATGGGAATAAGAAGTCCTGCCATGCAAGAGTGTGGGAGGACAAAATAAGCCCAGATCCAGGTCCAGGATCGTGAACCCCAGGATCAAATGTGTCCATGAGGTACATTTGGATGACCCAGATGCCTGCATATCCTGACAAGCCCAGCTGCCTGGAAAGGGGCAGCCCAAGAACCAGGGTCAAACAGGGCTCGGGCCTTGGGAGGTATCCTCAGGTGAGCCAACTGGCATAGGCTACAGCAAATTTAATAGCAAACAGTTGATGAGCCATAACTTGGAACTATACAAAAGCAGCAAAAAAAAAAAAAAAAAAAAAAAAAAACTCAACCCCTAAGACAATGTCCAAAAAAAATAAGAGCTTATTTTTTCCAGGACTTAATATCTATACTGTTTTTACAACTTCAGAAAAATACAGAAATTATGGCTAGCACGTTCATTCTTTCCAAAATGAAATTGTTCTTTTTTTGGTGTTAAAAAGCCAAAAGTTAGGCTCTTACCATCTGAATCCAATGTCAGACAAAAATATCAAAGAAAGGTGGGATTCTTTTTATTTAGAAAAGGAAAAAACACACAAAAATGTACACACAAAAGCTCTGTGGTGTAATGTATTTGAACTCCAATCCTAGAACATGCTTTTTTAAATGTTAAAGAAAAAAAAAGTGATTTCCGAAATAGTAATATTGGCAAGATCCCTCCGTGCCGTAAGGCAAGTTGCTAGAGGGCAGATGTGCAGAGGCAGAGCCTGGCAGAGACTTCCGCCTGGGTTGGGGTGCGCTTGCTACATTTCTCAGTTTTTTGAATGGGGCTGGGGGACTGGGGTCGGATTTGAACTTAGCCATGTGTTAAGCCTAGAAGTCTCTTAGCAAGATGCTCAGACAGCACCAGGAGCTTCCCCGCAGCCAGGCCAGAAGTAGGAGAACCATAATTTTTGTTCATGTCTGAGAGAAAGTATGCATCTTACCACTATGGGCTTTTAAATTAAGAATACAGAGCTTCATGTGTGAGGGGTATCTGGGCACATGTCACTGGCAGAAGGGAGTTCCCAGTAAAACGAAGGCCAGGAAAGTTATGTGGTTTTAGTTGATCCTTCCTGGCCCTTGGCTTTTAGGACATTGGTGTCTTTTTATTCTAACGAAGTCAGTTAAAAAAAAAAAATAAAAAGTGTATATATATATATGTGTGTGTGTGTATGTGTGAAGTAGTTGAACCTCAACCTGAGAACATGCTCATTCAAATGTTACAAAAAGAAAGAAAGAAAGAAAGAAAGAAAGAAAGAAAGAAAGAAAGAAAGAAAGAAAGAAAGAAAGAAAGAAATGATTTCCAAGATGGCAATCTTCACTAGCCCAAGTCTTTCCAAGATGGTAATCTCTACTAGCCTAAGTCTTCAGTAAAGCTGATGAAACGCTGGCCAGCCAGACATGGTGGCTAATTCCTGTAATCTCAGCACTCTGGGAGGTGGAGGCAGATGGATTGCTTGAGCTCAGGAGTTCAAGACCAGCCCGAGCAAGAGCGAGACCCTGTCTCTACCAAAAATAGAAAAAGTAGCAGGGATGATAGCAGGCTCCTATAGTCCCAGCTACTAGGGAGACCAAGGCAGGAGAATCACTTGAACCCAGGAGTCTGAGGTTGGGGTGAGCTAGGCTGACACCACGGCACTCTAGCCTGGGCAACAGAGTAAGAGTCCGTCTCAAAAAACTGTAAGGTGGAGTCTGCAGTCACAGGAGGTGAGATTCAGAACAGAGATCAAGGTTTGAACAGATACAGGAAAGATGGAGACAACAGTGACCCTGAGAAGGGTCCTTGTTCCATGATTTGAGGGACAGGTTGGATCCACAGGACACAAATTGTGGGCTCAGCCACTCCATTCAATCTCAAAACCCTACGAAGAACCCCAAAAGACTGCAGAACTAGGAGACATCCAAGGAGCAGATACTCAACTTATATTATTCTTTTCTTTTTGTTATTATGATTGTAATTACATTTTTAAATAAGAAATAAATCTGATTTCAGAATAAAATACAAATGTGAATATATAAATTCATGAGGGAAAGTGTGGCTCAGGGCCACACTGGATGTTTGCCAAGGCAAATGAGGTTCCCTAGGACCTCCTGAGGCCATGGTCAACCGCTGTCAACCTGCTCCAAAGCAATGCTCCTGACCTTGACCCAGAACCTCTGCTCCAGGAAACTTATTCAGGAGAAATGATCCTATAGAAGTGTCCTTCATGCATAACAATGTTATTCATGATAGTAAGAACTGGAAAGAACCTTAATTCCCAATATAAGGAAATGGTTTAGAAAATTATGTGCATCCAACTGAATGATTATGCAATAAAACCATTAAACAAAAAAGCCATATAGCAAGTTTTAAAAGTTGGGCTTTAATGTTAAGTTAAAAAAAAAAAACAGAAAAACCCTGTGATTTAATTATGCAAAGAAGTTGCATTATATATACCAAATGTAGCAGATAAATTGGGATAATGGAAGTTTAGCTGATTTTTAAATGTTCCCTTTGGTTATAGTGCTGCTTGTACAATAAATAAAAATCAAAAGGAAGAAATAACTAGCATTAACATAGTTGTAATAATATTCCTCTATTTATCCTGTTTCTACCCAAGAACAGTAGAATTTTAACTATTTATAAAGCAAAGTATTAAGTAGGATAGATGCCACTCATTCATTTACTATTTCTTTAATTTTTTCTGTATTCATAATAAAATATTTTTAGAAGAACTATAATCATAAAGTATAATAAAATGGATAGTTTTTTAAGCAAATACATAGACAAGCTTCCTTCATCTCACAAATAGTGCCTAGTTCTTAACTAAATAAACATTTATTCGAAAGCTTTTATTCACTCTTAGTTTTATTATCCACAGTTTCTGCCGACCTCCCTCTTCCACAGTGCAAAACAAAAAGAATTTACAGATCATCATTGGAGAATGGGAAAAGCTGTGAAAAATAGGTCAATTTAAAGACATTCACCCAGAGGGGCCTGACATTTCCATTGCAATAGCATTAAGAGATGTAAACATATTCACATCTCATCCCCCCCAGTTCTGTTCTAACCCAATTGTGCAAGGCAGAAGCCCCTCAAGTTACCCTGGAGTTGACTGTCCTCATGGCCCACAGTCTGCAACCCCACATGTCTGAGGCCACCATCTCTGCCACCTCCAGCACTATGGCCAAATAAGAAAGCAGCTCCAACTTAGAGTGCCAGGCATGTGGCAAGCCCATCACATGCATCTAATCGTGTGCTGCTTACAAACAATCTCGTCTCACCGGGAGGAAAGCCAAGTTGAGAAAAGGCCTGAAGAAGTGAGGGGCAGGGCTGTCATGTGGACTCAGACAGGCGTCCCCAAGTTCAGCTCACAAACCACTTGTGTCGTTTACTATGTTGCTGTTATAAGCAGAGTTATAATGAATAAGCTTGTAGCTTATACAAATATCACTCCTCGTTTGTGTAGGGACAGCTGTCGGACATATCCCTAGAAATGGGTTCATTAAATATTTGATTGCTTATTTCATTACTTTTTTCTGAGCAGACACTACTCCTTGAGGGCAGGGCATGCCTTTGCCTGGCTCATCCACTCTTATTTCCTCAATTTCCTAAATTTTTTATTTCCTAAATTTGTTCAAACAAGAAATTGTCAGCAGAAAAGAAACCCTTACATTAAGTGTATACCTTAAAACCAAAAGTAATGCAGATACCTCACTACAGGTCTACATCCTTTGAAAATGACATTTATAAGTGTCAATGTTTAGCTGGTGGCATCAGGAATAAAGGATGGTTAGTCATAATAATAAGTAATCAATTTCTAACCACTCACTAAGCAGAGGTACAGTGAATACTTCTTTCCTTCCTTCCTTTACTCATTCAACGAATATTTATTGAACACCTACGGTATACACCAGGCACTATGAACAAATTAGTGAACAAACTGGGAACAACGTCCAGGTCTCACGAATCTTACATACTAACGTAGGATCCAGAGACAGTTAACAAATAAGCAAATGCGTGGTGTGTTACGAGACGCTAAGTACCAAAGAGAAAAAGAAGGCCAAGAAGGATGGGGTGCAGAGTTACCATTTTAAAGTCATCAGGTAACTAACGGAACCAACTATTCCAGGTGAAGATCTTTACATGAGCAGCAATAGTAATTGTGAAAACTTTTAAACGACTCAAGTGTGTAATAATGAACAGTCACTGAACTCTTCTGAGGTTTAAATGTGCTTGTGTGCACAAAGCAGAGAGAACAGTATCTGGGGAACCAATTTCCACTGATAACATTCCTTTAAGGGAAAATAAGCTTAGTTCTCCGAAACAAACTCACACACTAGTGAAGCATGCTGTTTGTAAATAGAAAACCAGACACCAACTCACTACCTCAGGGGGTCTCTTTTGTTCCTTCCTGACCTTAACACTTTTGTACAAATTTTCATCTGAGATGGGTTTGGTCCTGAAGATCAGATGAAAAAGAAAGCATCTCCTTTACCACTTACTTTATTTTGAGAAAAAGAAGAAGATTCTGGCTCCAAGATTCAGCAAAGTGTAAAAACGTAATTCAATGTCAGTTACTAAATTTCTTCAAACAAGAATTTGTCAGCAGAAAAGAAACCCTTATATTAAGTGTACACCTTAAAATCAGAAGTGATGCAGATACCTCACTACGGGTCTACATCCTTTAAAAATGACATTTATAAGCGTCAATGTTTAGCTGGTGGCATCAGGAGTAAAGAATGGTTAGTCGTAATAATGAGTACTCAATTTCTATTTCCCTAAAACATACACTTACAGGATATTTACTTAAGTATTCCCACAAGTTTTGTTTGAGCAATTCTAATTTGCTTAAGAAAGACTTGCTGGTGTAATTTGAATATAGTTCTAAAAAGATGTGGACTAACACTAAAGACATAATTAGGACTGACACGAGCAGACGTGGCGTGCCCAGGTCTGGACTGACACCGAGCATCGTCTCAGGCTCTGAGTCTGCACCTGTGACGTTCACGTCCACACTAAATGCATCTGATGCCTGCCTCTTAAACCCGAGGATGTGCTGTTCAGTTTTTAAAGCAGTTGCTCAAAACACAAACAGTAGTTCAAATTCCACTTATTTTTCCTTTAGAACTTCTCTAATTTAGTCCTTTGCTGCCGTGATTTGACAGCCTTGATTTATTTCATTCTAGTTATTAGAGGTCCACTAGTTTGGCCCTCAGGGCAGGTTCTGATTCGAAATAAGCCAACCTCCCCAAATTCCCTGCAGTGGGGATGTCTGTACCGGCCAGGTGGTAGAACAACAACCCTGGTCTCTCTCTAGACCCCACTGGAACCCTGGGGAAACCCAAGGCAAGCACTCACCGGGTGCCTGAGTCTGCAGAGCCAATTCTTCCACAGCAGGGCTCGGAACTGGCGGCCGGCACGCCCCATGCCTGCCGTTCCCTGTCCCAAGTCAGGAAGCAGCTGGCCTGCAAGGACGGTGCTTATATCTGTGGGGCTCACGCGAAGGCATGTTGCCTATTAGTCAAGTCTAACAAAAGTGAGTGATGCAAGAGAGATTACTGGTGGCTGAATAAAGCAGGCATCAAATGTCCCCTCTCATTCTGCATTGCTGAGAAATCCTGTCTTTTCACTAGCTGTTGGGTGGAGGGTTGGATTACAGAAGCTGCCTTCAGGGACTTGCCTGGGCATTCCCACGGAGCACACCCACCCTCTCCAGGAGCCTATACCGCTGCCACACACGTGAGAAGAGACACCCACATTCACACTTACCTCCCTTTCCCCCAAACTCAATTAGATGGGATTATTCCTTCTTTCTCCTGAAATAGCAGCTAACATACTAATACGTCAAAATACTCACATCTTGATGGTCCCATGGCAGACAGACCGGGAAGGAAGAAGACAGAAGCAGCCTTGGTGTCGGAGCTAGGCTGGGGACAGGTGTCTCAAGTCCACTCTGCTGTGGTCCCACACGTCGTGCTCAGGGTCCGTGTTCAGAGGGCAGCAGGCGCAGACATGGCAGGTGGGACTCAGCAAGGGGCCTGGGGGTCACCTGCCGGTCCTGTCGGATCCTTGCAGGGCTGTTGCTTTTAACTGGCATCCTGGATTTAGCCAGGTGCCTGATGCTCCATCATGCTGGAAGCCAGGCCTCCTCAGGTTCCTGTTGCCTCGTGTTGTGGTCAAAAGGTTGTCAGTCAACCCCATCTTGTGGTCTTCCCTTTCATAGAGCAATTTTCACAAGCCATGAATGTTCTATACCTGGCTTTCTCAACAGGAAACTGGGAACACAGGCTTCAGCAAATAAATGAGCTCAATTACTCTGTCAACTTATTTTGTTAAAGGACATCAATTTTATTTTATTTTATTTCATTTGTTACCTAGTTGGCAGCACTAGAGTGAAGGCCATTCCTTGGCAGGACGGGGCCCAGCACCCATAACGCAGGATTGCCTGACCCCCACACGATGTCCACCCTTGGTCTTTTCTTGCCCTGGCCTCTCCAGGTCTCTATGTATTGCTACCTCGATTCTCTAGAACATCTCACAGCACAGGTGCGTGTCACGACTTTTAAAAATCATGAATAAGGAAAAGCCCCCAGCCGTGGTGGTTTTCCCTTTCCATAGCAGTCAGTTTCTATGCTAATTTTATGTCAAGGGCACAGATGTTATTTTACCCTAAGGGTATCCAACTTTTTTTTCCTCTGCTGCACACTGGAAGAAGAAGAGTTGTCTTGGGCCACACATTAAATACACGAAACTGAGGAAAGCTGATGAACAAAGACAGGTCCATGCATAGTTTTTATGATATCAAACACCACAGGTAAGCAGAGGAAGGTCCTCACAAAATCAGCATGAGGCCCACAGGCTGCAGGCTGCACAGCCCTGTTGTAACCATTGCTTCCATGGAGCAATCCAGTCAGTCAGGGCTCTCAGGAAACAGAGTCAATAGGTGATGAGTTGATGGATTATAAGGAATTAGCTCACACAGTCACGGAGATGGGCAAGACCCCAGGTCTTCAGGGTGGGTCAGCAAGTCGGAGACCAAGCAGAGCCTGTGACATAGCTCCGGCACAAATCCAGAGACCTAAGAACACACTTGCAGTGTGGTTTCCGTCCAGAGACCAGCAGGCTGAAGACCCAGGAGGAGCTGCTGCTTCCGTCAAGTCTGAAGGTAGAAGAAAAAGCCAGTGTTCCAGTGTAAAGGCCATTAGGCCGGGAGAATTCTCTCACTCGGGGCACAACCTTTGTCTTCTATTCTGGCCTCCAACTGACTGCATGAGGCCCACCCCATGAGGGAGGTGTGTACTAAATTCAGCCTACCAATTTGAACTTCAGTCTCATTCCAGCCACCCTCACAGACGTACCTGGAATAATGTTTGACCAATCATCTGGGAATTCTTTGGGCCTGTTGAGCTGACACATAAAATGTGTCTGAGGACGTGATGGAAATCAGGAATGGCAGGAGTTTATTATTCACATTACAACTATGACAATTCATGAGGGATTACTGCCCATGGCAGTTTCCAAGATTAAAAAAAGTAAATTTTAGGCCAGGAGCAGTGATTCACACCTGTAATCCTAGCACTCTGGGAGGTTGAGTGGGGTGGGTTGCCTGAGCTCAGGAGTTCAAGACCAGCCTGAGCAAAAGTGAGACCCTATCACTACTAAAAATAGAAAAACTAGCTGGGCATTGTGGTGAGTGCCTGTAGGCCCAAATACTCTGGAAGCTGAGGCAGGAGGATCACTAGAGCCCAAGAGTTTGAGGTAACTGTGAGCTATGATGCCACAGTACTCTACCCAGGTTGACAGAGAGAGACTTCATCACAAAAAAAAAAAAAGTAAACTTTATTTATCACCACACGATTCTGCAGTTCTTGGAATGTGTCTCAAAATAATAAATAAACTCTATTTAAACATAGCATCTCCAAAAAATTCAGGGTGCCTCAAAAAAAAAAAAAAAAAAGTAAACTTTACCTAAACATAACATCACCACACGATTCCACAGTTCTTGTCCTAGGTGTATATTCAAAAGAACTGAGCACTTGGCAAAGCCTCCTGAGCAAAGCGCAGGCAGCCACACTTGCTGAGCGTGGACATTCAGCCCCACTGAGCCAGGGTTACAGGAGCACGTGTCAGACAAGTGGCTGGTATAGCAGAGCTCTTGACGGAAGTCTCTCTGCTCACCAACCCCCACCCCCACCCCAACACACACACACCCTCTGCTCTTCTCTCTAACCTCCCCATCAAGGCCTCCCACAAATGGCCTTGGGTTACACAGTTCTACCTCCTACCCCATGAAGAAAACCAAAATTTTTCTTCCCCAAATACTGAGGTTATTGAGTTAAAGGCACTGAAATGCCGTGAGCACTCTGCCTCTGCCTGGACTTGCCTCATGGCTGGACATAAGTCCTGCCTCGCAGGAGACGTCACCTGCTAAGTGGCCCAGAGAAGGCACCAGCAGGCACCAGAAGACTCTGGGAATAGATTCTACTATCTAAAATCCACATTTTTCCACCTTTTGAAAGACTGGAACTGAGCTCTCCTTTATCTTGTGACCATATAGGATTTATGGCTCTTTGTAAAAATACTAGTTCAGCAAGGCTCCTAAGCCACTTCCTTCAGAGGGCAGTGCTCCCAGTGTGATGGGTACAGCACACAGTAACAAACCGTTGCTTGGTTTTTTGTTTGTTTGTTGTTTGTTTGTTTGTTTTGTTTTGAGACAGTCTTACTATGTCACCTTTGGTATAGTGCCGTAGCGTCAACAGCTCACAGCAACCTGAAACCCTTGTGCCTAAGCAATTCTCATGCCTCAGCCTGCCAAGTAGCTGGGACTACAGGCACCGGCCACAACACCCAGCTATTTTTTTGTTATAGTTGTCATCGTTGTTTAGCAGGCCCGGCAGGGTCTGAACCGTCTGCCTCGGTATAAGTGGAGGTGCCCCAACCCCTGAGCTATGAGTGCTGAGCCCAAACCATTGCTTAAGACTAAGTTCGATGGAAGCTTAGTAAGTCAAAATTTGAGGATGCTTCTAGGAAAAAATACATGTGACATGCATGTGACACTGTCTTTCTAAGGTGGGATTTGGGAACTCAATTTTCGAAAGGGGAGGGGACATACAAAAAGAAGAAAGGAGGAGGTGGGCAGTGAGGCAAAGGTTACATTCTTGTGAGGCCTGAGAAATCTACATTTTACGTAAGATAAAATGAATGTTAGAAGAGAAAAGGGCGATAGAGGAAGCCTCAGTTATGTAGCTGACCCCGCATAACTGAAAAATGTCCATCCTGTCTTGTCTCTCTTCTGCACCTGGGAAGATTAGCTTATAATCAACATTATCAGTGGGGGGTCAAACAGACTTCAGTGTTAGGAAGTAGACGTAGCCTATAGACCCAGAAGTCTCCATTTACATGGGCTTATCCTTGTGAGACCAGCAAAGAATTTCCCTAAGTGTGATCTGTGGGGGCAGTCCTTTCTACATGTTTGAGGGCTGTACCTTTTAATGGGAATCTGGCTAACCCACAGTCATAGCAACAGCCGCTCACTCAGATGGGGGTACTGGCTGGCTTCATGTCCTGGCCCAACCATTCCTTTTGCACAAGGAGGGAGGGGTAGAATGATCCTAAGATTTTTATTTTCCTTTGCAAAGCCCAAACCCCCAATCGACTGCATTTATAGACGGGGCCTTTAGGGAGGTAATTAAATGAGGTCAGAAAGTGGGGCCCTAATCCAATAAAACTGTGTCCATATAGGAAGAGGAAGGGTCAGCTGGAGCGTGCACACAGAGGAAAGACCACAGGAAGAAACACGCAAGGGGCCGGGCGTAGGGGCTCATGCCTGTAATTCTAGCAGTCTAAGAAGCTGAGGCAAGAAGATCACTGGAACCTAGGAGTGTAAGGTTACCGTGAGCTGAGATGATGCCACAGCACTCCACTGAGGGTGACAGTGAGACTGACTCAAAAAAAAAAGATACAAGCAAGGAAGAGAGGCCTCACCAGAAAATAATCCCAATGGCATCTTGATTGGGGGCTTCTGGGCTCCAGAAATGTGAGAAAATGAATTTCTGCTGTTTAAACTGCCCGAGTCTGTGGTATTCTCATGGTGGGAGCCCAAGCAGACAAGAGGGCCACAAAGGAGAGTTGGAAACTTAAACTTACTTTTGGGTACATGAAGATGAGGCTGGCTGAGGAATGCAAGGCCGATGCTCGCACCCCACCTAGAGCAAGGAATTTCTTTAACCCTGGAAGACATTGAGAAAACCACAGAGTTAGCAGAAAAATCTTTGCCTGTTAAGGTCCTGAGAACACAACTTCCTGGAGATCATGTCTAAAAGGTAAAGCTTCCTCCGAGGAGAAGTGGCCCCTCTGTGTTCATTACAGAATCAGGAATTACCCAGGAAGGACAGACTGTGCACCTTACACATCAGCCATTGCGGATCGGACATCCATGTCTACTGGAATTGTCATAAATGTTATAAAAATAACATTTGGCTTTATGGCTGACGACAGGGCTCCCTCCCCATCCCACACAGCCAGTCTATTTGATTCTTTAAGGTTTGATTCCATAGAGAGGTGGAGGGAGGAAAAGGCAGCCACAGATGGGGAAGGCGAGGGAGGAGGGTCGGATCCAGGACAGAAAGGAATGAAAAACAAAGACCCCCCAGAGGAAGCTGGAAACCAGCTGCATCCTTTTCCCAGCTACTTGTAAGTCTGCTTGGATGGAATAAGTTTCACACATAAATGGCTTCCGTCAGACCTGAATAGTTCCCAAAGAGCTAACCAAACCGTTAGATAAGCCTGCAATGAACTTGAATATAGGAGATTATCAAACACACAGTTGGCTGATTCCTTTGAAAGGTTATGGTAATGCCGTTTAAAAGTTATAAGTGAATTATTCAGCATTTTCAGGTAAAATTACCTCTGTTAAGCTTTGTTAAAATGAGTAGCAATATGCAATTAGAAGTTTCATAGTTTAGAGAACTTTCGTGACCCAAATACTTCCTATTCAATTATACCTTATACATCTTGAGTAATAAAAGCCTCACAGGTAATTGAAATACTCAAATTCTATCTTGCTAATTTCAATAATTTCTCATGAATTTGAATGAGTTTCTCTTCTTACTGTAATGGAAAAACACAATTTCAACTTGTGTCTAAAGGATATTTGTTCAAAAGATAATACATTGATAGGAGCAGATGGTTTTCCACTTATAATGTGAGCTGGCATCCACTGAGCTAAGAAAATTGAAATTCTCAGAAATCTACTAAAAACATTGAAGAGAAAATTGCTTAAACCTAGTTTTAGCAGAACTCTGTAGAATTCTCCCTTTAATACTCTAGAGACAACCTGAGGTCTAAATCACGTGTCTTACATTGTCCATTTGAGGTGAATTACATTTCTCCAGGTAAGAAGGTAAAATGCAATGTCTGTTTAGTGTCAGAGCATCCAGGTCTAATTTGGAAAAGCAGAATTAGAAGGCAAAATCTAAAGTTCAAGTTAGCAATGGGACTCAAGGATCACTACCTCTGGTGTCAGGGTGAGGACGGGGGATTTGTCATGGAGTGAGTGTTGTCAGGCAAGGGCAGTAAGAAGCTGATGCGGCCCAAATCCACAGTCCAGAATCATAAAGATTTTAGGAAGGAAATGTTGATATCTGGTCGTAGCCGTCATTGTTGTTTGGCAGGCCAGGCTGAATTTGAACCCGCCAGCTCAAGTGTATGTGGCTGGTGCCTTAGCCGCTTGAGCCACAGGTGCTGAGCTTGGAAATGTTGATATCTGAAGAGAAAGAACAACTTTTTCAAGGTCCATAACAATTATTGTATTTGGACAAGGGCTTGAAGTTTTCAGACTATGTTCCAATGCATCCCCTTGAATCCTTACCAAACCAGCGAAGTAGGGAGGTATTATGTGTTTCATTTTACAGAAGCAAAAACTAAAGTTCAGTATTTCACTGAGAAAACAGAAATGAAATGAAACACCCACGCAATCCCTCCACCCAGGGGTCCTGCTTGTCCACCTTTATTCAGATACTCTGCCTTCCCTCTCCACACACACATTAACCTTCTTTCTTCTGCCGAAGACAGTCCCCTCCCAGGGCGGGGGCTGCATCTCTGGCCTCTGCGGTAGTGTCAATTTTCCACTCTCTGGTAAGTGCACAACATGATGGGGTAGCTACCGCCTGGGAAAAATTAGTGCCTCCAGGTACTGCCTGACCTCTACATTTATTAGTATCAAAATAAACATAGAGATAAAAATGGGCACAGTGCAAGGTATACAACACACCCCTTAGGTGAAGGGCTCAACTACAACTCAAACTTTACCTAACAAATGCAAACAATGAACCTAATCGTTGGTACCCTCAGATTAAGCTGAAGTAAATATTTTTTTTCAATATCAGTACATATTACTCAAATTGATCAACCAGAAAAAAGCAAGCAATATCATTTATAAATGAGCAAGAGACTCAAACAGAAACTTCTTAAGAAGACAGACGAATGACCAATAAACACGTGAAAAAATGGTCATCATCCCTAATCATCAGAGGAAGGCAAGTCAAAACCACCCTGCGATATCACCCAACTCCAGTGAGATTAGCCCACATCACAAAATTCTGAAACTGCAGATGCTGCTGTGGAAGTGAAGAGAAGGAAACACCCTTGGACTATTTGTGGGACTGCGAACTAATACAACCTCTACGGAAAAAGTATGGAGAATCCTCAAAGAATTAAAAGTGGACCTTCTATTTGATCCCACAATCCCATTACTAGGTATCTACCCAGAAGAGAAAAAAAAATCATTTTACCACAAGGACATTTGCATTAGCGTGTTTATTAAAACTCAATTCACAATCACCAAGACGTGGAAGCAACCAAGTGCCCGTCACCCATAAATGGATGAACGAACTGTGGTGTATGTACGCCAGGTAATACTGTTCAGCCATAAAAAGGTGGAAACTTTACATCTTTTGTATTTACCTGGGTTGAATTGAAACACATTCTTCTTAGTAAAGCATCACAAGAATGAAAAACCAAGTATCCAATGTACTTAGTACTAATATGAAACCAATAGATAAACAACTACGCACCCACGTGAAAGAAAAACACACCTGAGTCTATTCAAGTGAGGGGGGGAAGGAAAAGAAAAGGGGGAGACAGGGTGATCCCAAGTTCTCACCTAATGGGCACGAAGTGAGGCACACGGCACATCTCCTGGGTGGAGGACTCAACCACTACTTGAACTTTATTTTGGAAAGGAAAACAATGAAACGTAAACATTTGTACCTTGATATTAGTCTGAAGTTAGAAAAACAATAAATATAAAAACACTTCAAACTAGTTGTCTATATTCTGTCTGTCCACAACGTCCATCTCCTCTGCCTTAAATCCCTGGCTCTGTCCTCTCAACTCGGTGGCCTTGCCCCGGGCCCTCCCTGCCATGTTCACACATCCAGCAGCTCACCCGGGCAGGCCTCTTCCTACAGGACCCGGCGGCGTGCTGGGCTCTGTCCTTCATTCCTCCCTCACCACTGTCTCTTGCTTCTCCTCGCACCTCCCTGGCCCGTGCTTCTACCTGTCTGTTGCCTGTTCCTCCTTATCTTTCCATCCTCTGACCTTCAGAGAGCCACAGGGCTCAGTCTTCACTGGTACTCATCTATATACATACCCATGTCTCAGCCGGGCCTGTGTTTTCAAACGCCGTTTGTACACTGATGACTCTCAAGTTCGTTCATGGGTCTGATCTCTTCCCTCACCAACGTTCACAATGGTGGATGGTCCTGAGCAGTCCCAGCACCCTCAGGCCTCACTGCTGGACTCTACTGAAACGCCCCGTTCGGGTTTGGTCCCCTATCCCTTTGTTGCTGTCCCCTATCCCTCTCACTCTAACCCCTAAGACCTCTCTCTCCTTTGACCCGCAGGCCTCTCTCAGAGATGCACAGAACCTCTAGCTGTTCCCTCTCATCTCTGGGGTACCAGGAGCAACTTGGCAGGGCTCCCTCTGGCCATCTCTGCCCCAGGGCCTTACCGCCACCTCCCCCTACCTCTCTCACACCGCAGGGGCAGGAAGCCTCTGGAAGGCTTTCACTTCCAGGGCTTCAGATGGAAGTGGAGCACCCGCCTCCTCTCCACTTGGATCCCAATTGCTGTTTGGAACTGTCCCAGCCACATCTTGGAGATAACATGGCAGAAGGGAAAGGATACGTGGAGTTCCCGCTTAAAGAATATTTTCATCCAGTTCTCCCCAATAACCCCACCCATTTGTACATTAGATAAGTTTAGCTAGACTTCTGAATGAGGATTTTTCTTTAAATTGATAAATATTCCTCTAAATTATTCTACCTGACGTCTAGACCGTGAACTTTGTACTTCAAAGCTGAGACGTTGGGTTCTGGTTCCAGTTAGGGTGGATTAAGCCCATTCCACTCTATCTCCCACATATTGCAATTAACATCTCTGCAAAGAACTATGGCAGAACTGTAAAAGGTAAATAAGATCAGGCAGCCTGGACAGAGAGATAAAATTAAGAAGAAAATGACCCCTTTACCAGTGAATTTTCTTCCTTTTAAAAAAAATTAATTGGTTCCTCCCATATTGCCTTACTCAGAGTTTAGGGCAACCCAAATCTAAAACTTCAAGAAAGGAATTTCTTACACATGTACTAGTCGGACAATCTACAGAAGTGACCCTACAGCGTGGCGTGCCCTGGCGAGGCCGGTAACAAACGTGGACCCCTGCAGGGGTGGCAGTGGGGGGATCAGCCCCACAGCCTCCGCTTTTCACCACCCTGCCTTAAAGTGGACCTTGCTGTAAGTGTGCCACAGCAGGGAGAGTCTAAAGTCCCAGCTCCCTAGCAAAGGCACTCAGAAAGGGTGACCCTTTAGTTCATAATAAAAATGCAACTAGGAAATGGGCAAAAAGACAAAGATATATATATCAAGGCTGGGCACATATTAGTTCATAATAAAAATACTTAACATAAAAAAAAAAAGAAAGGGTGACCTTGGGGGTCTCTATGTGTGAAGAACTTCCCAGAGCAGAGGGAGCTGGAGAAAGACATGCTTTAGATCAAAGTATGGAGTGTTAGTGTCATCCCTGAGCTATGCGTGTCTGTAATGGACAAAAATCAATGTAGCAAAGGCTCTGAGAACCAAACGACAAAGTAGACTGGCCCCTGAGACAGAGAGAGAGCAGTGACCACGACTCCATCATCTTAGAAACTTCAATTAACATCGGATGCACAGCTCACAGACGAGTCAGGACATGCAGAGCAAAATTAACAGGACGAACTGCCTGTGGAAACAAAACAAAATCAACATTTCTCTGAAGATTTTAATAGGACCCCAAATCTTGTAACATCATATTCAAAATGTCCAGGATAGAATCCATAATTACCCAACATAGATATGAAGAAGAAGAACCTTTAAAAAAAAAAAAAAAAACTCTTAAGGGAAAGAGCAATCAACACATGGTAACCCCAAGATAAAACAGGTGTTGATAATGTTAGATAAAGACTTTAAAATAATTATTATAGCCATGCCCCGTTAAGTAAGGGTGAAGATACTTGAAACAATTAGAAAGACGGACATTATCAACAAAGACTTTGTTATTAAAAAAGAACCAAGTAGGAAATGGTGGAACTGAAATATAAGATTGCAGTAATTTTTTAAATCACTAGAGAAGCTCAATAGAAGAATGTATCTGAAAATTAAAGCATCAGAAAACTTAAAGATAGATCAGTAAAAGTTACCTGATATGAATAATAGAAGATAAAAGATTGAACAATAATTGTAAACTGTTTATAAAACCAGTGCATGGTGCCCCATGATCGCATTAATGTACACAGCTCTGATCTAATACTAATAAAAATAATAATAATAATTGTAGCCTCAGGAGCCTATGGAGCAATATCAAAGGAGAAGAGGAAAAGGCATTCGCATAAAAAATTGACGTAATAACAAGAAAATGTATGAAAGGAAAAAAATTACAGTTTATCAAAATTAAAAACTTTTGCTCTGTGATACTGTTAAAAGAATGAGAATACGGGGGGGGTGGGGGGGGTGCTGTGGCTCACATTTGTAATCCTAGCACTCTGGAAGGCCAAGCCTGCATGGGGGATCCCTTGAGCTTGGGAGTTTGAGAACAACCTGAACAAGAACAAGACCCCATCTGAACGAGAAAGAGAACAGGCATTGCGGCAGGTGACTGTAGTCTGAGGTAGGAGGATCACTGGGATCCAGGGGTTTGAGGTTGCTATGAGCTAGGCGACTGCCGTTGCACTCTAGCCTGGGCACCAGAATGAGACTCTAAAACATAATAATAATAATAAATAAATAAAATGAGAATATAAGCCAAAGACAGGTAGGAGATACTTGCCAACCACATATGTGGCAACGTACTTATAATATAAATATATATATTATGAAAATATATTTATAAATATAATATGTAAAATAGAAATATTTTGACTGCATAAATAGCTTTCAAAATTCAGCAGTAAAGAAAAATGCAACTAGGAAATGGGCAAAAAGACAAAGATATATATATCAAGGCTGGGCACAGTGGCTCACACCTGTAATCCCAGACGCCTGGGAGGCCGAGGTGGATGGATTGCCTGAGCTCACGAGTTCGAGACCAGCCTGAGCCAGAGTGAGACCCCTGTCTCTAAAAAGTAGCCAGGTATTGTGGCAGGTGCCTGTAGTCCCAGCTATTTGGGAGGCTGAGGTAAGAGGATCACTTGAGCCCAAGAGTTTGAGGTTGCTATGAACTATGACACCATGGCCCTCTACCAAGGGTGACCAAGTGAGACTCTGTCTCAAAAAAAAAGAAAAAGAAACATATACATATATCAGTGAAAGGAATATACAGATGGCAGATAAGACCATGAAAAGATGTCTGACACTACTAGCCATCAGAGAAATACAAATTAAGACAGAGCCTAGATACTACTATACCCCTCTTAGAACAACTAAAATAAAACTTGGTGAAAATACAAAATGCTGGCTCAGCGCCTGTGGCTCAAGCCGCAAAGGTACCAGCCACATACACCTGAGCTGGTGGGTTCTAATCCAACCTGGGCCTCCCAAACAACAATGATGGCTGCAACGAAAAAATAGCCGGGCATTGTAGCAGGCACCTGTAGTCCTAGCTACTTGGGAGACAGGAGAATCACTTGATCCCAGGAGTTGGAAGTTGCTGTGAGCTGTGAGGCCATAGCACTGTACTCAGGGTGACAGCTTGAGACTCTGTCTCCAAAAAAAAAGAAAAGAAAAGAAAATACTAAATTCTGTCAAGAACAGAAAACTTCTTCAAAACAAAGAAGTTAAGGTCTCTCACACATTGCTAGTCAAATGGCAAAATGGTACACCCACTCCAGAAATAGTGAGGTAATTGGTTTTTGCACAAGCCTTGTATTTATTATTTTATTTTATTTTTTTATTGTTGGGGATTCATTGAGGGTACAATAAGCCAGGTTACACTGATTGCATTTGTTAGATAAAGTTCCTCTTGCAATCATGTCTTGCCCCCAGCAGGTGTGGCACACACCAAGACCCCACCCCCTCCCTCTCTCCCTCTCTCTGCTCTTCCCTTCCCCACCCCTCCCTCCTTCTTTCTCTCTCTGCTCTCCCCTTCCCCCACCCCCACCATGACCTTAATTGTCATTAATTGTCTTCATATCAAAATTGAGTACACAGGATTTCTGCTTCTCCATTCTTGTGATGCTTTACTAAGAATAATGTCTTCCACTTCCATCCAGGTTAATATGAAGGATGTAACGTCTCCATTTTTTTTAATAGCTGAGTAGTGTTCCATGGTATATATATACCACAGCTTGTTAATCCATTCCTGGGTTGGTGAGCATTTAGGCTGTTTCCACATTTTGGCAATTGTAAATTGAGCTACAATAAACAGTCTAGTACAAGTGTCTTTATGATAAAAGGATTTTTTCCCTTCTGAGTAGATGCCCAGTAAGGAGATTGCAGGATCAAATGGGAGGTCTAGCTTGAGTGCTTTGAGGTTTCTCCATACTTCCTTCCAGAAAGGTTGTACTAGTTTGCAGTCCCACCAGCAGTGTAAAAGTGTTCCCTTCTCTCCACATCCACGCCAGCATCTGC
>CAUYPK010048046.1:0-11138 GCA_963574355.1 Loris lydekkerianus
TCTAACTCCAGTAAGATTAGCCTGTATCACAAAATCCCAAGACCAGAGATGTTGGCGTGGATGTGGAGAAAAGGGAATACTTCTACACTGCTGGTGGGAATGCAAATTAATACATTACTTTTGGAAAGATGTTTGGAGAACTCTTAGAGATCTAAAAATATACCTGCAATTCAATCCTATAATTCCTCTACTAGGTATATACCCAGAAGACCAAAAATCACATCATAACAAAGATATTTGTACCAGAATGTTTATTGAAGCCCAATTCATAATTGCTAAGTCATGTAAAAAGCCCAAGTGCCCATCGATCCATGAATGGATTAATCAATTGCGGTATATGTACACCATGGAATATTATGCAGCCTTAAACAAAGATGGAGACTTTACCTCTTTCATGTTTACATGGATAAAGCTGAAATATATTTTTCTTAGTAAAGTATCTCAAGAATAGAAGAAAAAGTATCCAATGTACTCAGCTCTACTATGAAACTAATTTATGGCTTTCAAATGAAAGCTATAACCCAGTTATAACCTAAGAATAGGGGAAGGGAGCAAGGGAGGAGAGGGATGGGGGAGGATGGGCAGAGGGAGGGTGATTGGTGGGGTTACACCTACAATGCCTCTTACAAGGATACATGTGAAACTTAGTAAATGTAGAATATAAATGTCTTAACACAATAACTAAGAAAATGCCAGGAAGGCTATATTAACCAGTGTGATGAAAATGTGTCAAACGGTCTATAAAACCGGTGTATGGTGCCCATGATCCCATTAATGTACACAGCTATGATTTAATAATAATTTTTAAAAAGAAATGTCTATTCAGCTCTTTGCCTATTTTTTAAATTGGGTTATTCATTTTCTTGCTATTGAGTTGTCTGAGTTTCTTTTATATTTTTAATATTAACCTTTTATCCAGATTCACATATCTTCTCCCATTCTATAGGTGTCTCTTCACTCTGCTGGTTGTTTTCTTTTCTATACAGAAGTTTCTAGTTTGATACAGTCCCATTTGTCCATTTTTGTTTTTGTTGTCTATGCTTTTGATATTTTATCAAAAAAATCATTGCCCAGATTAATGCCATCAAATTTTCTCTCTATGTTTTCTTCTAGTAGTTTCACAGTTTTAAGTCTTTAAGAATTAATGCTTTAATCCATTTTAGATGATTTTTATATGTGGTGAGAGATATGGGTCTAATTTTATCAGTTTTCCCAGTACAACTTATTGAAGAGACTATTTTTTCCCCATTGTGTGTTCTTGACACCTTTGTTAAAAATTAGTTGGCTGTAAATGTGTGGATTTATCTCTGGCCTCTCTGTTCTGTTCCATTAGTCTATACGTCTTTTTTTATGCCAGTACATGCTACTGTGATTACTGTAGGTTTATAGTATATTTTGAAGTCATGTAATGTGATACCTCCAGTTTTATTCTTTTTGCTCAAGATTGCTTTGGCTTTTGGGGTTTTCTTGTGGTTTCAGGCAGATTTAAGCTTCTTTCTTATTCCTGTAAACAATGTCACTGATATTTTGATAAGGATTGTATTGAATCTGTAGATCAACTTAGGTAAAGAAAGTGGTTTTTGACAGGTAAAATCATAAGCAAAGTGCAGAAGGTAGTTGGTGACACTACATGATCTGCGTAAAAACATAGATACACATAGGATATAGAGGAGTGTATATCCCACCCTGACTGGTCCATGGACACCGTGTTAAGGAGGTTTCACCCGAACAGCATTTTGAAGGGTGAATAAGAATTTTCTAAGAAGTTGAAGGCAGACAAAGTGTTCCAGAAAGATTGCAAAGGATAAAAGACTGATTCAGTGGTGTGAGGAATAAACATATTTTAAGTCTTAAAAGAGTAGGGGAATGGGAGTGATTGATAGAGGGATTGTGGGGAAAGATGCCAGAGAATTAAGAAGGGCTGTGAGTGTCCTGCTTAGGAGTTTGTATGTCATACCAAACAAGCAGGCCAGCACCCTACCCTGATTCCTCACTATTCAACTCAGTCTCCCTCAGAACTCATGTGCCTCCTACAAGCCTAGTTCATGCTCCTATTTTAACTATTATAAAAATATCCTAACTTGTTTCTCCATCTTTATTATCTCTTCACCCTACATATACCATTAGATTTTTTTTTTTTTTTTTTTTTGTCTTTCTACTGGTGGGATGTATGCCACATCTCTGCTCAATTACTGCAATTTCCTATGGTTTTATGGGCATGCTTTAACTCAAACATGGCCCGAGCTGAACCCAAGTTCCTTTTACCCTCTCTTCAACTAACCCCCTGGCCCCTGATCTCCAGCTCATTCATGTCCACCCCAGAGCATCTCTGCTCAGGATGCCTTCCTCAGCTTCACTCCTCCTGGACTCCTGCCCCTCCAGTTCCTATTTACTCCTTTTCTGGACTCCTCTACATGTCACTTTTGGCCTGTTTGGCATTATCATTATTTTCATATTTATAATGAATAAAAATGAATGAAAGCATTCGACAAGGAACTATTATGTGCTTGGCACCGTGCTAAGTGCTGAGTAGATAGAGGTGACCAAAACAGTATGTGCCTCTCTTTGCCGAGCTGACAATCAGATGGCCTGAGCACTGCTGAGCACCCTTTAGTGCATAAGGCCAACCCCTACGACAAATATTTACCTGGTCCCAAATGTCAACAGTACTAAAGTGGAGAGACCCTGTCACAGAGTTGAAAAGTGCCTGGGAAGGGTAGTACATTTATTGTTTAGTCTGTTGTTCTCCAAAACATCCGCATAGTAACTTGATAAACAGCAGCTTCTAAATATCTTCAAGAATAAAAATGGCACCCTTAAGATGGAGGAAAGGGATAAGTTTTAATTAGAAAAAGCAATAAGAAATATTAGTTAATTTCAGAGGGGAAATCATGGCCTAAACTTCTTTGCTGTAGGTATGGTAAATTAGGATAGTAATTTATGCTCCATTGTTATGTTTTCTTCATTATAATATTTATCATATAAATCCAACTTACCATAACTCATTGGGAAAGCAAGGGATTAATTAGACAATTTCAAGATGCATAAATACATTAATATTAACAAAATGTACATAGTGATTGTGGAACACATTAAGGGGCATAAATAAAAAATAATACAGCAGAGAAAACTCACTTATGGAGAACAGGCTGCAACGTCTAAAAAGGTTTTTTTGTATTTAATAATGGGACAGATTCCTGGCACGATACTCCTACTTGCTGTAGGACTATTACCACCATGTGCACCTGCGTGAACTTGCTCTATTGCATTTGTGAATATAATGTGTAGGGTCAGTAGAGGTCCATGGCAATGGCTTAGCACACACAGCTTTTGAAATGGTTCCCAGGCACTCAGTGAGGACAGACACCTGGCAACAGATGGCATTCAGGGTCTGCCGACAGGGACCTGCCTGTGGACGTGCATATAAGGTGTCAACTAACTGGAGACTCTGCCTAGCCCAGATTCTCCTTATATGTGCAGAATTCTCCTCACAGCTATATGAGGAAGACTTTACTCAAAGACAATATTTTAAAAATTTAAGCCTTAGACTCTTACTGACAATTGATTTGATCTGGCCCCTTTCATTCTACAGAGAGTAAAACTGAGGCAAAGGGAGTTGAGGTTGGTAGCCAAAGGCCTATGGGTGTCCTGACCTATCTCTTTGCATTTTCTTACCATTACATTCTATTTTATTTTATTTTATTTTATATATGTTTTTACTTTTAAGAGAAGTAAGCCTTTATTTCCTTGTTCTGAAAATAAAGCTGTCTAAGTTTGCTGGTTTTGGTGATTAGTCAAAGAGACCAAATCCCACATCCTCGTCTGACTCCTCTGACTCTTCCTTGGCTTCAGTCTTGGCTAAGGCTGTAACAGCAGCAGGAGCAGCAGAAGTGGTGGCAGCCACAGGGGCAGAAGAATCAGCCTAAAGGACTTGGACTTTTCAGCAAGTAGGAAGGTGTAATCAGTCTCCAAAGGCAAAGCCATGACTCTCTTGCACCCATTGATGATAGAATGGGTAACCAGGCTGCAACAAACACTGGCAACATTGTGCCTCCAGGAAGCGAGAATGCAGAGTTTCCTTTGCAATGTCAGGCACTCCAGGGTTGTCCATGCCAACCTTGTCAAACACTTGCTGGATGACCAGCCCAGAGAGGCGGGGATAGACAGATGTTCAGCATGTTCAGCAGTGTGGCTTTGCTGGCTCCCACTTTGTCTCCAATCTCAATCAGCTACACATCACTCAGAATTTCAGTGATGCCCCTGGAAATCTTAGTGGCGATGCCTAAAGCCTGAAGAAGGAGGTTTTTCCTGGCCCCAGACCAGTGTTCTGGGCTGGCACAGTGACTTCCTATGGGCAATGAAACCAGCATGGGCAGCAGCTGGCACCTTAGTGACCAGCAGCATGTCCCCGATTTCACTGAGGTCCTCCTGGGTGAACACAAAGCCCACATCACTCCACGTATGAGGCAACAGTTTCTATAGAGCTGAGCTGTTTTCCGGCCACCCTTGGGTGGCCTTGCGCTCCCTGGTACTCTTGCCCATCAGCACTGCAGCTTTCCCTGGAAGGGACATGTGGATTTGCTGCATCTGCCTGGAGCCCACGTCATCTGCTCCTACAGTGAAGCACTTTGGATACTCACCCATGAGTTAGATGATCTTAAGGAAGGAGCTGGACTTTCAGGCTGTCTTGTCTTCCCAGGCATCACGGCAGTGCCTCAGAGATGGCCATGTAGGGTTTAAAGACAATGTCACACACTCAAGGATGCCAGGCTAGAAAAGCATTCTTTTGATTTTAAACACATTTCCCACTATTGAGTGGAGATTACATTTAATATACCTGTTGTTAGGAACTTCCTTCTTTATTTCATATACTATTTCTTTTCAAATGCATTTTACAGTTGTGCACTTTAACCAAATGTGGATATACTAATTTATTCATTTGTCAATGTTTAATAGTTGATGTCTTGGTAGCAGCCAGTGTCTAACTGGGAAAATGGGAAATATTTCAGAGGGGATTTAATATAGATAATAGTTTTAAAAGGTTCTGGAGTGATTGAGGGGGGCACAAGAAGCCAAAATGCAAAATAGCTCAAAAATAAGCTAATTGTAGAAAGGCTTAAATAAGTGAAGGGGGAAATGATGTCCCAGGCTTGTGGTCACTCTGCTCTTGAGGTCATCACTGTGGAAACCTGGGAGCTAAGCAGAAGCCTGGGAGAGGTATTGGGGCTGCTGCTATTGCCCAAAGCTGGAAAAAAAAAAAAAAAAAAAAGCTCATGTCTTTCTCCCACTTTTTAGTTTCCCATCACTACCTCCCATTGGCAGAATCTAGTAATCCAGCTGGCTAAACAGTCTGGGAAGTGGAGTTTATATACTCTTGTCCTGAGTTAGAAAGATGGGTAAAGAAGGCTCAGTATGAGCTCAGGGACAGTGGATGGCACCTATTGAATTCATCAGCTAAAAATCCTCTGCATGCAAGAGCTGCATATGTGTTTTTAAAATGTACCCACTGATGCTCCCATATCCCCCAATATCCATTACTTTTTATTCCTGATTTCTCTCTTCCTTTCCTCCTCCACATACTCTAGACTAAGCCATGCTTGTGGCACTGGGAATGGAGAGTGAACAGACTGTGTTTTTACTCCTATAAGGGTTATATTCTGGTAGAATGTAAGACAGACATTTTGAGGTCTTCTTAATTCTTTTCTTTTCTTGTTTTTATTTTTGCTTTTGCTTTTTCCCTTCCTGACTTTCCCAGGATAGTAATTCCCTATTTAAATGACATACAGATGTTGCTAAATATTCATGAATTCAAGCATTGTTTATGCTCCTATAGTAAGTGTAAATCATTTGTCTGATAGGACATCACCCCAAGATTAAGAGAGGATGCTACTTAATGAATGTCTGTGAATTTTATAGTCTTATCCTTCACAGCTGAGACTCAGTCAGTCAAAGCTTTCTGCATTTTCACTGCAATCAGTTTGATGAGTATTAATAAATAGCATGCTTTATCAAAACAAAAAAGATGGGATACTGCTAACAAGACTGTAAGGGTGGGGAAAGGGAAAGGATTTCACAGGTCTCCTTCCTCTCTCATCAAACAAAGACAGGGAACTTGCCCACACACTCAGCACGCCACAGCTTCAGCCTACAAAATACTAGCAACTGAGTAAACAACTGTACTAACATTTCTATAACCAAGGCATCCATCCAGAACCTAGACCTCCATCAAAGCACTCACATCAAAGGCAAAGGTTCTTACTCAATGTATGCTACAAACATCCTAATAGGAGTGAGGAGGTTGGGGGAAGCCCCATCTGAATAAAATAAAATCCAAAAATAAGAAGCAACAGCTGCTTCAGAGGAGAAGGAATCAGCAAAAGAACTCTGAAAGTATAAAAAATTAGACAGAAAGGATGCCCCTTAAAGGGAACATCAGCTGCCTAGCAATGAATAGCAACCAAAATGAAAATATTGAAATGAAAGATAAAGAATTACAAATATGGACTGTAAGAAAATGCAATGAAATCTAAGAGAAAATAGAATACCAAGTCAAATAAAACAGAAAAGTAATTCAGAGAAAGAACAATAAACTAACCTAAGACACTGGCATCTTAAAGAAAATCCAAATAGAACTTCTAGAAATGAAAAATTCAGTTAAGAAAATACAGAACACAATGGAAAGTTTTAAGAATAGACTAGACCAGGCAGAAGAAAGAATTTTAAAAGTTTAAGATGACTCTTTCAAATTAACTCAGTCAAAAATAATGAACAGAGAATTAAGAGGAATGAACAAAGTCATATCTTGTAGGAAATATTGGGTTATGTAAAACAGCCAAATATAAGAATCACAGGAGTCCCAGATGGTGAAGCAGAAAACCACACAAGGGCTAGAAACTCTATCTGAGGGAATAATTGAGGAAAACATCCCTGA
The DNA here is from genome assembly GCA_963574355.1 of Loris lydekkerianus. NCBI lineage: Eukaryota > Metazoa > Chordata > Mammalia > Primates > Lorisidae > Loris > Loris lydekkerianus. The sequence continues at coordinate 6,932 of CAUYPK010048046.1, forward strand.
TCTTGCTAGAAATTTAAACGACCAAGTACAAAAACCCCAATGAGCCCCTGAAAGATCCATCCTGAAGTGACAGTCACCAAGATACATAGTTATCAGATTTTCCAAGGTCAACATGAAGGGGAACTCCTGTGAGCCATCAGGTGAAAACATCAAGTAACTTACAAAGGACAAACCACAGAACTCTCAACTGAGACCTTACAAGCCAGAAGAAACTGGGGCCCCATCATTAGTCTTCTTAAACAGAACTGCCAGCCCAGAATCTTGTATCCTAAAAAACTGAACTTCATAAATGAAGAAGAAATAAAGGCTTTTCCAGACACGTAAACACTGAATTTGTTAGGACCAGGCCTTCCCTATAAGAAATACTTAGAACTGTATTATGTATCCATCAGCATAATAGTCGCCCACCAGTGTAAAATCACTCAAAAGCTAATGCTCAGAGCTCATATAAAACAACAAGTACAAGAGGTAAAGCAAAGCAGCAAGGCACTATGCAAGAGGGTGAACAGAACAGCACCTCACAGATCAATCCTATGAATCAATATGAACAGTTTAAATTCCCTACTCAAGAGACATATGCTGCCTGAATGGATACAAAAATAGAAGCCAAGTATCTGCCATTTCTGGGAAACACATATAACCCACAAGAACTCATACAGACTCAAGGTTGTAGGATGGAAAAAAAATTCCATGGAAATAGAAACCCAAAGAAAATAGGTGTAGCCATTCTCATATCAGATAGAATTGACTTTAAATCACCAACAGTAAAGAAAGACAACAATGGCCATCACACAGAACATTCTCCAAAACTGATCAAATTATAGGCCATAAAACATGGCTCAACAAATTAAAAAAAAAATGAAATTATGCCATGTATCTTCTCAGATCATAGCAGGATAAAACTAGAAATCAACTCTAAGAGAAATGCCCAACTGTACACAAAGTCATGGAAATTAGACAATTTGCTACTGAACTATTATTGGATCAAGCATGAAATTAAGATGGAATTAAAAGATCTTCAAACTTAATGACAAAGGGAACACAAGCTATCAAAATCTATAGGATTTTGCAAAAGCAGTCCTAAGGGGAAAATTCATGGTGTTGAGTGTCTACATTAAAAAGACAGAATGATCACAAATTCACCATCTATTGATATGTCTCAAAGAACTAGAAAAGGAAAAGGACCAAATCCAAAGCTAGCAAAAAAAAGAGAAATAACTAAGTTCAGAGCAGAACTAAATGAAATCAAAAGCAAGAAAATAATATAGAAGATTAATGAAAAAAAAATTGGTTCATTGAAAAGATAAACAAAAATTGATAGACCTCTTGCTATATTAACAAGAAATAGAAGAGAAAGGACCCAAATAAACTCAATCAGAAATGAAAAAAGGAGTTATTACATCAGATACCACAGAAATACAAAATATCATCCATGAAAACTATAAAAATCTCTATGCACATACATTTGAAAATGGGCAAACAAATGAAAACACACACGCTCCCAAGAGTCAGGAATAAACAGAAGCCCTGAAGAAACCAACAATGAGTAACAAGATTGAAGCAGCAATAAAAAAATCTTCTGGAAGCGGAGCATGACGGCAGATGGGAAGGATGCGTAGCCCACCTCCCACAAGTCATCAGGTGAGAGGAAGGGGGGTCTGGACTTTTTCTCCGCATGATTATTGGTGTGGACAGACAGTTAGAGACAGACAGCAAATTGGCGGATTGCTGTATATGAGGTGTAATTTAAAACCACAGACTCTGTTGTAGAGATTTTCCCTGCCTAGCCATGCTGGCCAGCAGGCCCCTCCCTCATGGAAGACAGCAGCTTGCAATTCCTGGCAAAACCCAATTGACGAAAATTTATTCCTGAGCTGAGTTTGGCGACCAGAAAGGGGTGCCGCTCAGAGCCATAAAGGGCTAAGCAAACCGATGGAAAATTGAAGGGAAGGAATCCCTCCTAGGAAACAGACATTTTGAATTGTCCGAAATGGTGGACATCTTCTCCCGGAACAACAGTAGCGATTAAATAGACCGGACAATTCCTGGCAGGGAATATTGGTGTGGGCTGGCAGTTCAAGCTGTGCGGCAAACTGGCGGGTGGCTGGAATCAAAAGTCCAGATTCAAAAGTGAGACTCTGAGCCACAAAAACTAAGGAAAAGGTCTCTGTGCACCATAGCAGGAGCCAGCGGCAACTAGAGTTGGCGGCAGCCAGCACCCTCCCCCACAGCCAATTGCAGTTGCCAGTTTGCCGAAGAAGGCGGGAGCAGAGTGGAAAGATTTGTGAAGCATGGACTCCTGCACTGAGTTGGGAGGTCAGACAGGAGTGCTGTGAGCAGAGCAACTGAGTTTGGACAACAATTAGGTAATAAACTTTTGCAGAAACTCCAAAATGGCGATTGACCAGGTAGGGTAGTTACTGAGGTAACAGTGTAAACTGTGAATCAGGTATAAGCCTGGGACTCATTCACAGCACCATCTGGTGTCCAGAAAGTATATTGCATTATAAATATATTCCTAGGAAAGTTAATCTCTACGTCATACATATAGATGTATATTTCTACATATCTACAAGAATAATATTTTTGTGGTTGGTGCCTTTTCTTCTTCTCTATTTTTTCCTCATAATTTTCTTGGAGGAGCTATTGTTAATATTTTTAATTTTTTCTTTCTTCTTTATTAACTTTTTTATGAACACCACTTTTTTTTTTTTTTTTAATCTCTCTTCCTCTTCTTCCCTTCTTATGGTTTCCAAGAGTGCTTACATCAGATGTTTAGAGGTTTTTTGTTTTGTTGTTTGTTTTGTTTGCTTTTTACCTTTTTTTCCAATTATTTTATGATTATCATTATTTTTATTGTAGTTGTTTTTTTGTTGTCTGTATGTCTATGTGCTTCTGATTGTTCATGCATCTGTGGGCTTGTATGTCTGGTAGCCTTTTTATCTGTTTATGTGCTCATTTGGTCTCAATGTGCTTGGTGTTTTGCTAAATCCTCAGGTTGACTATTTTCCCTAACTCCAATTTTCACATTTAACAAGAACAAGGGGGAACAAGGGAAAACAACTGATTGGAGCCAGCTCTCAATAGAAGCTCCAGTCCGGAGGGAGAGATAATTACCAGAAAGAACCCAACAAAGCTGAAAGAGGGGAGTCGAGCTGAGAGATGAGATAGATAATTGCTCATCTTCCCTGCTGAGCAAGCTTCAACTCCAAAGAAACTATTTTCAGGTACGGATCCCATTCCAAAGAGGTTGTGTGGCCATCCCCTCTCCTAAAAGAGTTGCTTGCTTACTGTGGGATCTCTACTGGTGAGTGATAAACTGAGGCTCTCCTTACTCACCCCACTGAAGGAAATTGCTGGAAGTTGGAACTCCTTCTCAAAAGAGCCCCTGTGGTGAGTCAAGGAATTCCCTTGTCTGGGCAGGAAATTTGAGCTAATATTTTCCTTGCCACCTTGATCCTTCAGTCTACCACCAACACCAACACCAACACCAACACCCTGGCCTGGCAGTCTAGAAGTCCAACTCCTCCAGAATCCAGAATGTCTGCATTTCTTCTTGGCTAGGATCGGGCATTGTATAGATGGTGGCAGTATAGCTGTGCTGTACCTGTGAATCCAGTAACTTCACAGAAAAACATAGAGGGATAGGTTACTGACCTGGCCCCAAAAAGAGTATCTCAGCAGTAGATGGAGGCTTGGGCTCCTGCACTGCAAGTGGAGACTTGGAAACTGCTGAGGTGCACGAACCCAAGAGGAGGCACCTCCTACCCAACTTCAGCATTAGTAGAGTGTTTCTGCTGGGGTCTAACTCTGGAGAGTCATCTCCCCAACTCTGTGGCCTGCCAGAGGAAACCAGACCTCACCCTATAGGGATTCCAGAGCTCCAGAACAGCAGCAACAAAGATGCAGTGGCTGAGGGAGAATTTCTTTTGCTGTCTGGATATCCTCCGGTTTGGACTGAGCTCAGGTGGAACTTTCTTCACCTGCCATTGAGCTCCAGAGGCAGGCAGACTTGCCTGCTGAATGGTGGTAGACTGTGGTAACCACGACTGTGGTAACGATGAGGAGGAGGCAACGACCTCACTTTGACTCTGGCAGGTACATAGCCCTGGCACATTTGTTTATTGGACAGAACAGGGCCACAGAGACTGGATTAACAGAGACTGCTATTGGGAATACTAGAGGCTGTGGCAACCAAATTCCAGTG
>CAUYPK010048047.1:0-27691 GCA_963574355.1 Loris lydekkerianus
TATTAGAGAAATGCAAATCAAAACCACCCTGAGATACCATCTAACCCCAGCGAGAATAGCCCACATCACAAAATCTCAAAACTGCAGATGCTGGCATGGATGTGGAGAGAAGGGAACACTTTTACACTGCTGGTGGGACTGCAAACTAGTATAACCTTTCTGGAAGGAAGTATGGAGAAACCTCAAACCAGTCAAGCAAGACCTCCCATTTAATCCTGCAATCCCATTACTGGGCATCTACCCAAAAGGAAAAAAATCCTTTTATCCTTTAACTGTTTATTGCAGCTCAATTTACAATCCCCAAAATGTGGAAACAGCCTAAATGCCCACCAACCTAGGACTGGATTAACAAGCTGTGGTATATATGTATACCATGGGATACTATTCAGCTATTAAAAAAAATGGAGACTTTACATCCTTCATATTAACCTGGATGGAAGTGGAAGATATTATTCTTAGTAAAGCATCACAAGAATGGAGAAGCATGAATCCTATGTACTCAATTTTGGTATGAGGGCAATTAATGATAATTATGGTCACGGGGGGGGGGGGGGCAGAGAGAGGGAAGGAGGGAGGGGGTGGGGCCTTGGTGTGTGCCACACCTTCTTGGGGGCAAGACACGATTGCAAGAGGGACTTCACCTAACAAACGCAATCAGTGTATCCTGGCTTATTGTACCCTCAATGAATCCCCAACAATTAAAAAAATAAAAAAAGAAAGAAAAACATGACAAAATAAAAGGAAATGACATATAAAGTGTAGGACAGTGTTTTACTTTGATGAGAGAAGAGGAAATAGGACAAAGGAGGAGTAGAAATAAAACTGGGCTGTACGGTGAGTTAGTGGGTGTTCTTTTTACTAAATATATAGTTAAATGAAATCAATGAATACAATAAAATTAAGGCTGTATATGGATAGTGTACAGCCTCAGAAGAGTTGCTATAAGACTTAAATAAAATGTTCTGTTTTAAAATGGGGTCTGTAAGTCCTTTTTGGAATTTTCATCCCCATTTCACCCTTGTTGACATGAGAGCTGGCATTTGGTGTTCAGTTGCTTTGAGGTTAGAAAGTAAAAGTCAAAACTGCTACAGAGCCTATGTACTTTTCTCAAGACTATCTTATTTACTTTTAGGTAATAAAGTTGTATCTATCACCACTGGACTTGCAGCTATGCAGAGATAATTTTGCCTGCCCCCCCATAATAATAAAATGGGAGAAAGGCCTCCATAAATAAGATGTTTCCATTCAATAGTCAAACAGTTAAATGAAAATATCTGTGGAAAAAAGAACGTTATTTTGTGTTGGAAATGCTTTAAAAATGTAACAAAAAAATAAACCAATGCTCAGAACAGATATTAATAAGTCAAATAATAAATGCTTCCTGATAATCAAATGCAAACAACATTTTTATCTTATTTTAAATATCGAGGTTATACCTTTTGTTAAAAAAATTCTAAATGTGAAGTACTCTAAGCACCTAAAAGTTTAAAAAAAAACTTTTCAAAATATGGTTTGGGAACTAACTGCCTTACTCTTTATCTCTCCATTAACTATTTCAATAAGCTGATAAATCCCAAGGCTATGGTTTCAAATCAGACATTCTAAACAAAGTGCCTGGCATTTCCAATGTGCCAACATAGTTTTGCATTAAAGAGAGACAGCCTTCATTTTGTTAAAAACACTTCAGGCTTGACAGTCATCATACTTGGCATCTACACTGGAAAAATGTACTGGCTGCAGGTCCACTGGATATTTAGTTTCTAAGATATTATGGAGTCCAAGAATAACTGGTAGGTGATGCTCTGTTTTCAAATTTTTTCCCTCAATTTCTAAATATAAGCCAATTTCCTAATCTGCTGTCACATATTTACTTATTCATATCATTTCCCCCAGATTGTATTTTATTATTGTTTTCCTACAACAATCTAGTGTTCCAAGGTAATTTTAAGTAATATACAGTTTAGGGAATAAGAAAACTAACTAGAGTTCTGAAGACATTTTAATATGCCACTGGGCATATTGGCTCATGCCTGCAATCATGCCCAAGAGCACTTTGGGAATTCAAGAACAGCCTGGGCAATTTAGCAAGACCTCATCTCTCCAGAATATGAAATAGGGTGTGCTGGTGCATATTTGTAGTCCCAGTTACTCATGAAGCTGAGGCAGGAGGATCACCTGAGCCCAAGAGTTTGGGTTGCAGTGATCTAGGTGACAGAGTGAGACTGTCTTAAAAAAGAAATAGACAGAAAGGAAAAAATACATACATAGTATGTATACCTCCATATGTTTTTCTACTAGCTATTGTCACTTAAAAGTTTCAGATATTTTCTAAATAACTTATCATGAAAGACAGAATGGAATATACATACTAGTCATCTAACAGCTGTGATTAATTTACATTATCTTCTGAAGAAATTACTTATGTTTGTCCCAAAAGAAACAAACTCTGAAGTCATAGAGGATCCATCCTTCTCCATAGAAGAAGGAAGACAGATGTATGGGGGACAGTCCAGTAGAGGAGGCTGGAATGTAAGCAGAGTGAGACTATCCACATGGGTGGATTGCCCAATTCAGGGAATAAAAGGCTGAGCAAAAAAAAAAAGGGCATGTATGTGCAGGAGGGAGCAGAGATAGTCAAGGATAAGGTGTCAAAGTCACAAGGGTACAGAGGGTGTCTACACAGGATGCATCCAATAGAGGGTATTAGAACCTAAGTATTAAAGAGGATATCCACAAAGAATTGCCTGAGTTTGGGTATCAGGGATTACCCTGAAGGCAGGAAAAATGAGTCCACTTGGGAGGAGTTAGGAGCCCAGCACACGGAGGTATAACCCAAAAACGGTAAAGAGGGCATTCATGTAAGACCCTGCAACCTGCACAGGAAAAGGACAGCATTTGTGTGGAAGGGCTGCTTAGTGTGGGAAAGTCAGAGACTGAGCAGAGTATAGAGGACATTTCCATGGATGGGTGGTCCAGCATGGGGTGTTGGAGTTCAAATGAGGTAAAGAAGACATCCACAAGGGTCGAGGGAGCACAGGGTAGCTTTAGGCAGGTATCAAAATCCTAGCAGAGTAAGGAAGACAACAGGCTGTCTACCTGTCAGGGATGTCTGTCCAATGTGGGAAGAAAGAACCCAAGTGGAGTGAGAACGGTATCCACAAGTGAGCAGGAAGATAGCTCTGGGTTTTAAGAGCATCTATGTAGGAGGCAAGATGTTGGGGTCCAAACTGGGTAATTAGGGTATTAATGTATCAGGAAGGAAGGAGTAGCAGAAGATTGGTGATGGCTCGGTGCCCATAGCACAGTGTGTGTGTGTATGCGAATGTATATGTGGCTGGTTATGGCACCAGTGTATGTGGCTGGTTATGGCACCAGCCACATACCCTGAGGCTGATGGGTTCAAAACTGGCCCGGGCCAGTTAAACAACAATGACAATTGCAACAAAAAAAAGTTGAGCGTTGTGGAGGGCACCTATAGTCCCAGTTACTTGGGAGGCTGAGGCAAGAGAATCACTTCAGCCCAAGAGTTAGAGGTTGCTATGAGCTGTGACACCACAGCACTCTACTGAGGGTGACATAGTAAGACTCTTTCTCAAAAAAAAAAAAAAGAAAGAAAAGAAAATCACTCTTACAACAATCACAGACTAGAGAAAATAAAATGAATCAAGTTTAAAATAATACAGCATGTGCTTTAAGTGCTTTAGTAAAAGTATGGAATGTTATATAACTAGAGAAGAAGAAACCCTTAAAATAATCTGTGGAGAATGAGAGGAGGCTTCACAAAGGATTTGATATCTGAAGTCAGTCTTGAATACTAAAGTAAGTATTTAGCAGACAGATTTGGGAAAAGGGAGGTAAAAGCAAACTTGAATAAAGAGTATTTTTATTTCAGTTTTCAAATAATTCAGTTAAGTTAGAACCTGGGAGTTCCAGGGAGTAACACAAAATGAAGCTATTAAAGGCAGGGAGAGGCCAGATTATGAAAGGCCTTGTATTTCAAACTAAGCAGTAAGGATTTTATTCCTCAGCACACAGGAAGCCTTTAAGGGTTTTAAGCAAGAAACGGTAAGCTAAAGGCCAGGCACAATGGCCCAGTCTGTAATCCTAGCACTCTGGGAGGCTGAGGCAAGTGGACTGCCTGAGCTCAGGAATTCGAGATCAGCCTGAGCAAGAGCTAGACTTCATGTCTAAAAAACAGCCAGATGTTGTGGCAGGCCCCTGTAGTCCTGGCTACTCAAGAGGCTGAGACAAGAGAATCATTTGAGCCTGAGAGTTTGAAGTTGCTATGAGCTATGATGCCATAGCGCTCAACTCCAGGGCAACTGAGTGAGACTCTGTCTCAAAAAAAAAAAAATAATAATAATAATAAATAAATAAATAAATAAATAAATAAAAGGGGGTACCTGTGGTTTAGTGGGTAGAGCGCCGGCCCCATATACCGAGGGTGGCGGGTTCAAACCCGGCCCTGGCCAAAGTGCAACAAAAACATAGCTGGGCCTTGTGGTGGATGCCTGTAGTCCCAACTGCTCAGGAGGCTGAGGCAAGAGAATCACCTAGGCCCAGGATTTGGAGGTTGCTGTGAGCTGTGTGACACCACGGCACTCTCCCGAGGGTGATAAAGTAAGACTCTGTCTAAGAAGGTTTTTGCAATAATAGCCTAAGTAAGAAATAATGAAATTCTTAACCAAGGAAGTACCAGTGAGAATGGTGAATAGGATATGAATTTAAAGATATTTAGGAAAACAGATGATCTGAATTAGATGAGGATGCAGAGGGATAAGGAGGGAAAAGAAAAAAAAGAGTTACAAGCATGGTAATTCATAGGAATTCTGGCTTGGGAAGATTAATGGAAGGTGGTACCATTTCTTAAGATAGAAAATGTGGGAGTTAAAAATAAAACTGGAAACATGAGAATTCTGTTTTTTTAGAGACAGGGTCTCACTATTTGCCCAGGCTGGTCTCCAACTCCTGGGCTCAAGCAATCCTCCCGTGTTGGCTTCCCAAAATTCTGAGATTACAGGCATGATCTACTGAACCCAGCCTTGAGATGTCAGTTTTAAATAATAAATCGGGAGGTGCCAATGGGACATCCAAGTAAATACCATAAACCAGAGCAAAGTCTAGCAATTAATGCTGCTGGGCATACTTCCTTTACTTTTGTTTTCTTATACCAAATTTGTCCTTGAACTAGATTAATTTATTTAGAGTTATTTCTTTAACTCTTATTATTTTTTTTTATTTTTAAACTCTTATTTATTTATTTGAGACAGAGCCTCAAGCTGTCACCCTGGGTAGAGTGCCATGGCATCACAGCTCACAGCAACCTCCAACTCCTGGGCTTAAGTGATTCTCTTGCCTTAGCCTCCCAGGTAGCTGGGACTACAGGCGCTCACCACAACACCCGGCTATTTTTTTTGTTGCAGTTGTCATTGTTGTTTAGCAGGCTTGGATTGGGTTTGAACCTGCTAGCTCTGGTGTATGTGGCTGGCACCCTAGCTGCTTGAGCTACAGGCACAGAGCTGCTTTTTTTTTTTTTTTTTTTTTTTTGAGACAGAGTTTTACTGGGTAGAGGGCAATAACATTATAGCTCACAGCAACCTCAAACTTTTGGGCTCAAGTGATCCTCTTGCCTCAGCCTCTTAAGTAGCTGAGATTACAGGTGCCCACCACAACGCCTGGTTAGTTTTTCTATTTGTTATCTGAAAGGGTTTTTTTTCCCTTTCCCTTTTAAAAACTTGTATAGATTTAGGGGATACACATTGAATTCCATCACGTGTGTATTTTAGAGTGGTGAAGTCTGGGCTTTTGGTGTAGCTATCACCCCAAAATAATGTACATTGTACTCCATAGGTAATGTTTTATCCCTCATCCTCTCCCCCACCCTCCCCTCATTTGTGTCTCCAATATCCATTATACCACTCTGCATGGCCTTGTGTAGCCATAGTTGAGCTCCTATTATAAATGAGAACATGTGGCATTTATTTTTTTTTTTTAAATATTTAATTTAAAAAAAAAAGCATTTACTTTTCTGTCCCTGAATTATTACACTAAAGATAATCACCTCCATTTTCATTTAAGTTGATGCAAAAGGACATTTTGTTCATTCTTTTTTACTTTTACTTTTATTCTTTCTCATTGCTGAGTAATGCTCCATGGGTGGGGTGTGCGTGTATACTACATTCATACAAAACAAATAAGGAAATGTTGTATATTTTTCCTGATTACTTAAATTTTACTGACAATTATATAAACATACACACACCGAATTTTCATTACCCACTTGTCAGTTTGTGGGCACTTAGGTTGAGTCCATATCTTTACAACTGCAAATTGTGCTGCAATAAACAAAATGAATAGCTTGATTATGCTATATAATTATGTTGTAGCATATAATTGATATAAAAATAATTGATATAAAATTATGTTGTAGCAACAAAAATAATTTTATGGTTGGGGGTCATAGAATTTTTCTTTTTTTTTTTACAACAGAATCTCACTTTGTCTCCCCTGGTACAGTGCTGTGGAATCATAGCTCATAGCTCAGACAGGAATGAGCCACAGTGCCCAGTCCAGCTATAGAATATTGACCATGATTATAATTTCTGTTAAGCCAGGGTCTCAATCAATTAAAGACTCTTTGAAAAGGTGCCATTTGCATCAGATTTAGTAATACATGGGTCATTACAAAAGTTTGAAACACACAAAAATCAAGAAACATAAAATCTGCCTGGATGGAAACAAATGAAGCCTTACCAGCAACACCAGTTAGCCAAGCAGGTTGAAACTTGCACATGTGAATCAGAAAAGACGCTGTCAACAGTGTTTCTTGGAAGGGAAATGTTGGAGCATAACATAGTCTGTCTCAAAACTTTTGTAGTGATCCATATATAGTCAACACAAACTTATCATACACCAGTCAATAGCAATAAGCAAATACAGACTCAGATACCTTCTAAAACCTAGCTTTGACTCTTCATAGCAGCAGTAATGAAAACTAGGCTATCAAAATGTATAATTATATGGCAGTAGAGCTATAAAATAACAAGAGCTAATTAAATATTAATAGTTGTTGAATGACTATGAATGTCTGAGTATCTACTTTATGACCCTCCAGCCCTACCTCTCTCCATGCTCTTCTTTCCTCCACATTTCCATCAAGATACAATGAGTTTTCAATTCTTCAGCCATGTACTACCTTTATTTCTTCGCAAATGCCATTGTTTCTACCTGAAACTCTGTTACTTCTTCCCATAAGCTGTTACTTCTTCCCATAGCTGTTTCTGACCACTCTGATTTTTTGATTTGTTTAGAAATGGTCGGTCTTACTCTGTCACTCAGGATGGAATGCTCAAAGCTCCTTGTCACCTCAAAGGAGTTCAAGTTATCTTCCTGTTTCAGCTCCTTAGCACTAGGACTATGGGTGTGTGCCACTAAGCCTGGCCAATTTATTTTTAAACTCCTAAGCTCAAGCAATCCTGGGCCTCCCAACGTGCTGGGATTATAGGTGTGAGCCACCCAGCCTAGCCCACTCCAATCTTAGCTATCTCTCCTAAGTATTTCTCTACTAGAATACATACCACACATAATTTGACAATTGCCAGTTTGCTTAGACTATTTCCTCTTATACTTCACAAGGGCAGTGCCCTATGTCAGTCTCATTCATACTGTGTCCTCAGCCGTACAATGTCTAACACAAAAGGAACTCATGGATGGGTGAGGTGGCTCACGCCTGTAATCTCAGCACTCTGGGAGGCCAAGGCAGGTGGACTGCTTGAGCTCAGGAGTTCAAGACCCAGCCTGAGCCAGAGCAAGACCCTGTCTCTAAAAATAGCCAGACGGGCCTTGTAGCAGGCACCTCACCTGTAGTCCCAACTGCTTAGGAGGCTGAGGCAAGAGAATAACCTGAGTCCAAGAGTTTGAGATTGTTGTGAGCTATGATGCCACAGCACTCTACCGAAGGTGACAAAATGAGACTCTGTCTTAAAAGAAAAAAGAAAAAAACAAAAAAAAACAAAAAGGAACTCATTTCATGAGTATATGAATAAGGAAGACAATATACTCTGTAGGAAAAAACAAGGTTGCAAATATACCATACAAAGAAGCAGAAGGATTAGAATGGGAAAAGACAAGAGTCAAAGGAGAGCCTGGAGAATATGGTGTCAGAAAAAGAACAAAGTCTTGGGAGCAGACAGCTAAAAGTAAAAATGTCTGATTTAGTTCAAATAAAGAAGAACTTGAAATATAGCATTTACTTGATGTGGCAAGAGGTACCTCTTGATACAATGGCCTAAAATTTAATCAAGGGAATACTGGGGATAAAAGCCAGAGGCAAAGAGTTGAAGTCCAAATGGAACTGAGAAAGTAAATGCAAGGTAAACCATAATCTATACTACTATTCTACCAAGTCCTTACAAAGAGAAAGAAAAGAATACTCAAGGAAACAGGACCAAATGAAAGGTTTATTTTATTGTGTGGAAGAAGAAATTGTGTACAGGCTATACAGTAAAAGGAAAAAAGCCAGTAATGAGGAAAAGTTGGAAGATTTAAAAGAGGATATATATTAATAGAAGAGATTTAATTTTTAAAAACACCATCAGATTTGACAATTATGAAATCGTAAGTGAATGTCCTAGAGAATGCACAGTAACAAAAGGTTAATTGAATGATCAAGAAAATAAGATTAGCCTAGCAATGAATAAAAGGCTAAATACCCCCAACTATGAAAATCTGAAATGTGAAATGCTCCAAAATCCAAAACTTCCTGAGTATTGACATGACACTCAAAGGAAATGCTCAAACATAGTGCATTTCAGATTTTCAGGTTTGAGATGCTGAACCTAAGTTTTATGTAAATAATCCAATATTAAAAAAAAAATCCAAAATCTGAAAGACTTTCTGATCCTAAGCATTTCTCAGATAAGAGATACTTAGCCTGTTTAATAATGTGGTTTTTCTAGAGCACTGTTATAGGATTATACCACCATAATGAATTAGTTTTCTAATTTTCTTTCCTTTTGTAAGAAACTTTAATTTTATTTTATTTGCTTATTTAGAGAAAGAGTCTTACTTTGTTGCCCTCAGTAGAGTGCTATGGTGTCACAGCTCACAGCAACCTCAAACTCTTGGGCTTAAGTGATCTTCTTGCCTCAGCCTCCGTAACTAGCTGGGACCAATAGGCACCTGCCACAAGGCCTGACTAGCTTTTCTATTTTTAGTAGAGACTAGGTCCCATTCTTGCTCAGGCTGGTCTTGAATTCCTGACCTCAAGCAATCCACCCACCTCAGCCTTCCACAGTGCTAGGATTACAGATGTGAGCCACCACAACAGGCCTCTAATTTTAAGTACCAGAGCCCTTTTTGAAAGTATAACAAATATAGAGGTACCACTACAGAAATCATACTTAAAAGCAGTTTCACTACTACTAGTATAAGGAAAACAACCAACCACATGAAAGAGGTCATGAAAAAAGGAGAGTAAAAAATACAAAAGAAAGAAAAAGTATGTCACAGAAACAAGGTGGGAGAATGAAGCTGCCTTAGAAAAGACAGTGGGAATTTCTTCCACTGACATGAGAGGGTAAAAAAAGAGAAAATGAGAAGAACAAAATAAATTTTCAAGATGAAGATGTAAAAAGTTGAAAAACTTCTATGGGATAGATTCACTGTGCTCTAGAAGAAAATTCAGTTATTTCTATTTACCAGTGGTTAAACTCTAAAAGCAGATGCTTAAAAAGCATATAAGAAATCTTTCTTTACCCATGAATGTTTAAAGGACCATTTAATCACATGGAAGAATTAAGAAATTAAGACCAGGGGATAAAAGTGTTAGTCCTAGAGGTTGTTAATGTCATTATTATACAAATGTACATAAATTCTCATTTGGCTTGATCAGAAAGTCAACATTATAGTATACATAGCAGATGATTCGTGGGGCACTTCAAATATTATTGTAATCTCTTTTTGTGTATGAATGTCTTTTTGTGTATGAAGGTAAAAACAAGAAAGTCATAGCTTCCCTAGCAATGTCTACAATCATGCAAAGCAACTGATCCCTATATACCAGTATTGTTCATTGTTTTCAATAAGTAAGAGGTAGGCAGAATGTCATAATAAAAAACAAAGCAGAAATAGGCTCAGGAACTTTTCTCAGACAAAACAAGGTAAATCAACTTAATTGCAGTTTGGACCCATTATTTTTTCCAAGAAAAATGACCTGCTGCTTCAGGCCCTAGGACCATTTGGGGGTTCATGGGTCCTCCAAATTCCCCAATTAGTTTGAGTTCCATATACTTTCCAATGGGCATACAACTTGAACTGGCAATGTGTAATTTTAAGGCAAAAAGAACTATTTCTGAAAAAAATGATGTGAGAGCATATGTATAATGATGTGAGAATTTAAGTTCACTGTTGTTCTACCACTTATTTTTTGTGTGACCTTGGGCAAGTTACTTACCACAGTAAGTCTTAGTTGTCTCATTTATAAAATGGTGGTAATACCTATCTACTTTGTAGAATTGCAAGCACTAGTGATAATGTGCACAACACACCTAAAACTATTGTTAATATTAATATATGAATTGGAGCTAGTAACAGAAATGGAAGCCTTAATTCCTGCCCTTAAAGCATATGCAATGAGGAAGTATTACTGAGATATTCCATAGGCATTATATTTTCTATTACAAAGGCAATCTGATAAATAATTTTTACTTCAAAATACACAGCTTTCCTTTCTACAGGTCTTATCCTTTCTATAGTATCTATCTGGACTGCAAAAGTGCTCTGTTTGGCCTGCACAGTTTTTAAAAACATTTTGAATTAGTTGTCAACATTTAAAAATCACATTTTACACAAAAATCCCAGATTTTTGATTTCTCTTAACCACAGGATATGGCAATGCTAAATCTATATTCCCACAGGGAAAACTGGAGTTATCCCTTTACTGTGCTTTCCAGTTACCAAAAGTACCATTCAGCCAATTTCATAGATCTGTATTACACTGTGTCTTGTAGGTATCTGAGTTTCCAATCCCTAAACTAGGGGTTACAAGATTAAAGTCTTTCTATAGAGTAAGAAGGGAAGGCAAAGGGTAAATCTTGCCTGAAGAAACTTTCTAGAAGCTTAAAGACCACAAGAGAAAGTGGTCTCAACTTTCTTGATCCTATACCCCTTTCCAGAGGCAAATTTATTTATTTATTTATGTTCTATTTTTGAGACAAAGTCTCACTATGTCGCCCTGGGTAGCGTACAGTGGCATCACAGCTCACAGCAACCGCAAACTCTTCAGCTTTAGCATTCTCTTGTCTCAGCCTCCCAAGTTGCTGGAACTACAGGCACCTGCCACAACACAGGGCTGTTTTTTTGTTGTTCTTGTAGTTGTCATTGTTGTTTGGCAGGCCCGGGACTGGATTCAAACCCGCCAGCTCTGGTGTATGTGACTGGCACCCTAGCTGCTGAGTTACAGGCGCCAAGTCTTTTTTTTTTTTTTTTTTTTTTGAGACAGTCTTACTCAGTCACCTGTAGTAGAGTGCTTGGCATCATAACTCACAGCAACCTCAAACTCTTTGAGCTCAAGCAATGCTCTTGCTTCAGCCTTTCAAGTAGCTGGGGCTACAGGTATCCGCCACGATATCCACCTATTTTTAGAGAAGGGGGTCTTGCTTTTGCTCAGGCTGGTCTCAAGCACCTGAGCTCAAGCAATCCACCCAAGTGGGCTTCCCTGAATGCTAGGATCACAAGCATGAGCCACTGTGCCCAGGCCAGAGGCAAATTTAATGAGAAAGAAACTGCCTACAATAGCCAAGACTGGTAAGTACCTATCTTTCAGAGTATGAAACAAAGAAGCAATACAAAAGCACTTCCTAGTAAAAGAAAAAAAGAGAATAGACTTTCAGAGAATCATCAAAACCTTAAAGAGTTTACTTAGTGTATTTCTTTACTTTACAGATATAAAAACTTAGAGCCCAGAGACTGATTATTTGTCCCAAATCAGATAGATGATAGCAAAATCAGAATTAGAAAAGTCTTTCAAAATCAAACATGTCAATTTAGCATTTATTAAGCACCAAGCCAGGTGAAAGCTTCCATGTAAGATACTATGATACAAATATATATGTTTGTACTCTTTACAATATACTTTTCCATTTTCTTCTTTTTAACATTTCAATAGGATTTTAAAGACACCAATAAATGCCACGTTTCTTTTAAAAAAAAAACAACTCAACTTCTTTACTCAAAAGAATTGGAAGTTCATTCTCAAACAAAAATATGTACACATATGTGCATTAATATGCAAACAGCAGCACTATTTACAATAGCCTACAGGTGAAAACAAACCAAATGTCCACCAATGGATTATGTATAAACTGTGATATATCCTACTATGGAAAAGTATTCTCCTATAAAAACAAATTAAATATTAATATTAAATATTAATATTTGATTAATGTTAAATATTAATACTGTTAAATATTAAATATTAATGCTACATGATAGATAAACCTCAAAACATTAAATATTAAATATTAATGCTACATGGTAGATAAACCTCAAAACATTAAACTAATAAGTAAAATAAGGGTAAAGAAGTTAATAACTGAGATTATCTCATGGTTTGGTATTTCTTTATGGATGGAGTCAGATCAGGGGGCTCCTTTTAAACCACTTGCTTGCAAAGGCTCTGAGATATGTGGGTCATTACAAAAGTCTTGAGGTAGGCTCAAGCACCTGTAGTCCCAGCTACTTGAAAGGCTGAGGTAAGAGAATTCCCTAAGCCTAGGAGTTGGAGGTTGCTGTGAGCTGTAACGCCACAGCATAAAGTGTGGCATAAAGGGCGATAAAGTGAGACTTTAGGGACAGATCCCTAAAAAGTAAATAAATAAACAAACAATGACAACTACAACAAAAAAATTGCCAGGTGTTGTGGCGGGCGCCTGTAGTCCCAGTTACTAGGGAGGCTGAAGGAAGAGAATTGCTTAAGCCCAAGAGTTTGAGATTGCTGTGAGCTGTGACGTCACAACACTCTATTAAGGGCCACATAGTGAGACTCTATCTAAAAAAAAAAAGTCTTGAGATACACGAAAATTAAGAAATGTAAAATCTGCACAGATAGAAACTAATGAAGCACTCTCAGCAACACTGGTAAGCTGAACAAGCTGCAACTTGCAAAGGTGAATCAGAAAGGATGCTGTCAACTGTGTTTCTTGGAAGTGAAATTATGAACCACTACATAATCCGTCTTAAAACTTTCATAGTGACCTACATATTCACTAGAGCTTAATGCCCCATATGATCCACAATAGTCAGAGCAAGTGGAATGTAAAAATCTAGAAATAAAAGAAAATGACAAATCCAGAATGCTCCAATTAGGAGACATGATTTAACCCCTTTTGAAACAGTGTTCTGTCTCCTGATACCTACTGAAACTTATAAACCTTCTATTTTTGGACTGCCTAAACACTACAGGGATTTAAGTGGACAATTCAATACTATGACTAGCTATGTAGAGATGCTAACTAATATGCTTGAGCATATCATTAACGGGTGAGAGAAGCATGGCCTCTGCCAACTGACAGGACTTGTCATCTGTTTGACCAAGAGACAGTATATATATATCAAGGTTCCTGGAAGATGACATGT
Organism: Loris lydekkerianus; assembly: GCA_963574355.1. NCBI lineage: Eukaryota > Metazoa > Chordata > Mammalia > Primates > Lorisidae > Loris > Loris lydekkerianus. The sequence continues at coordinate 13,636 of CAUYPK010048047.1, forward strand.
GTTGTCACCTCGCTGGAAAGGTCCTTATGAAGTATGTTAAGTTCCTGTGCTGCCATAAAAATAAAAGAAAAATTCTCCTGATTTACATGAGCTACTCCAAATGCCAAACTACACTAAGATAATTAGAGGACAAACCCCATAAGTGACCTAAAAGTAAGGATTTCCAGGGCTGATTTCCAGGCCCCTGAAGCAGATGACTTCAACCAGCAGGGAGCTTTTCCCCTAAGATCACAAATCAAGAAACCCCATTCTTTCATCTATAAATTCCTTTCTGTCTTTTAAAGTACTCCCACCAATGGATCCTTTCAAATATTTCTTTTAAGCCTCCCCATTCTGAGAATTGCACATTGGAAGCCGAGTAGAGAATGATTCAACCTGCCTCATTCTCCCTTTTTTCTTCCACTATGACTCTTTCAAACGACTCTTACAAACCCTTACTGTTTTTCTAACAGGTCAGGCAAAGACCCAACATCCCTTATTATACCAGTCTCTTAAACCCTGGCCACCCTAACTAATCAATCTAATTGCTGGCTATGCCAATATCTAGATCATGTAAAAAGAACCTGAACTCATTTTTGTTTCTAGCAATATGAATGCCTGGTGAAACCAGTCTGGAAGATAGATGTATGACAAAGTATGAAATCCACAACTAGAGAAGAAGCACCACACTGCTTTTCCTGTTGGTGAGTCACCTGGACACAGAAAAATCTCTGTGGAAGCTCAAGAATTGTCTTTTGCCCAAGTAAAGTATTAGAAACAAATTTTTCCCTCTGCACTGAAAACAGGGATGATGCTAGATGTTTCCTGAGTGATATGCTGAAGTAATATTGTGATCAAACCCTATGGCTTGATTCCACTGATGGCATTCTTGCACCTTTTAAGATGATGCTGACGCTAACCCTCATAATATGTCAATGATTGTCAAATTACCAGATGTTATGAATGGCTCACAAGCCAGGCCTGTGCAACTTACAGTAGCTCACTTGTTCCTCTTGTTAAGTTGCCAGACACTAAAGATTGGCTATGGACAGAGAAAAAGCCTAGACTGACTTGGTTAAGTGATAAAACTAAGCCGTTACGACTTCCAAAACTGGACCAAAGGCCTTGAATATCAAATATTTTGTAATTTGTTCCGTTCCCATAGACTGACAGGGGCACATGGACAGTGGGGATGTGAAAGCACCAATGACGAAGAAGAGGCACAGCAAACTCCAGCCTGGGAGGTCACAGGTTCCAACCTGACCTTATCTGTAAATTACACTGGTCTTTTTATTATGTGTAGTACATACAAGTGGTCCCCACCTAGATGGTCAACATGTTATGGACTTAATTATCTGACGCCCTTTGTTACCAGATAGTCTATTTTAAGTACTAGCCAAATTACAAACTTTGACTCTTTTGTTCATAAAATGGTACCACGTAAATATACTAGACGTGACACATGTATTACAGTTCTAAGTTCTTTTTGTGCTCAAGACTTTTTGTCTGACATTTTTTTTCCCCCCCAGTTTTTGGCCGGGGTCAGGTTTGAACCTGCCACCTCCGGTATATTGGGCTGGCACCCTACTCCTTTGAGCCACAGGCGCCACCCTTTGTCTGACATTTTGAATGCGTGAGATTGAAAAGACAGTTTGGGCACAGTGGCTCATGCCTGTAATCCTAGCACTCTGGGAGGCCAAGGTAGGTGCATTGCCTGATCTCACAGGTTGGAGATCAGCCGGAGACAGAGTGAGACCTTGTCTCTAAAAATAGACAGGGGTTGCAGTGGGCATGTATAGTCCCAGCTACTTGAGAGGCTGAGGCAAGATAATCGCTTGAACCCAAGAGTTTGAGGTTGCTGTCAGCTATGGCACCACAGCACTCTACCAAGGACAACAAAGTGAGACTCTTATCTCAAAAAAAAAAAAAAAAAACCAATAAAGTTTTGAATCTCTCCATGGTAATCGAACAAGAGTTCAATATCACCATTCAAGCATTGAGAGGACTTCAGTTAGAAGGCAGGAGCAGCCTAGCCTCTGCTGTATTTGAAACTGCTGCCTCTGGATACTGTGACAGCCCAACAGGAAGGAGCTTGTATAATAACTGGTGAAAATGCTTGCCACACACGGCAAGTAGAGACTGTGATCTACAAAGACAAGATAAATATTCTGCATCAGATTAATAAAGACCTATTTCCAAGAATGGGAGACTGGTTTAATGAGGTGTGGAGAAATGTGCCCAGATCTGTTCTTTTCTACTTATTTATTCTCATTCTCATTTATGTCCTTGTCTCTATTTTCCAATCTCTTATTACTGGACTACTAACCCAATCTCTTCTCTCCACAGCTACCGACTCAGCTTTTAATGTGTGGTACTTCTAAGGAACTTCCAGACAAGGAGAATGAAGGACTTAAGGAAGTATCACCCCAAAATATGACTACTTGGTGTAAAGAACACTTTTAATTAAAGGCCATTCAGATCAAAAAGCATTTGGAATGAGCTTTCCACTATCTGCATAAAACCTGACCAATCAGATCAAGATTGAAAGGGAGCAACTGACTCCTTTTCCATGCCCAGAAAGCTAGCAGGCCTAGCTCAAATCATTTAAAACACAATACCTGTCTCTCAGGTTACTTTACAAGTCATCGTGTTTCCCCCCCTCCATCATCCTCGCTAATAACTACTGGTTGCATCTATACTCCACATTTTCCCTCATCCCTTCTAAAAGGATCTATATCTTTGGTCTTTCAGACATTGGGTAATCACTGTAGTAATTCTCCTCACATGCAATGATATTGGGGCATAAACATTTCTCTTATTTAAAAAAAAGTTATACTAAGTGAAAGCAGCTGGACACAAAAGGTCACATATTGTATGATTTCACTTATATGAAATATAATAGGTATATCCATAGTAATAGAAAACAGATTGGTGAATGCCAGGAGCTGGAGTTAAGTGGACAGAGATGGGTATTGATAGAATCGAATAGAACAGACCCTCTATACCCGCCCAAGGCCAAATAGAACCCATCCACCCAGAAGAAATGAGTACATGAATGTCCCATCCTGGAAAGAGTAAATGTCCCATTGGACCAAACTAGATGGATTTTCAGTCTTTGACCTCTCAGGTATGGGATTTTGAGGGGATGAAAATATTCTGAAATTAGATTTGATGGTTGCACAACACCATGAATTGTTCACTTTAACACAGTTGATTTGTATGAAGTTCACCTCAATAAAAATTTTTTTTTTTTTTTTGCCAGGGCCAGGTTTGAACCTGCCATCTCCGGTATACGGGGCCAGCACCTTACTGCTTGAGCCACAGGCGCTGCCCAATAAAAAAATAATTCTATATTTGACCACCAGGTGGAATATGTCACTTAATTCAATGGGATCACCCTTCCCACCAGGAAAGAAAATCCATTTGAGCGTGCACTAGGTACCAAGTACAGTGCCAGATGATGCAAATATACGTTATATCAGCAAATCTTACCCAACAAGGAGAGATAAATTCATCATGTATGTGTGTGTGTGTGTGTGTGTGTGTGTGTGGTGCATGTGGTTCTGGTAAAAAATTGTGTCCATTTAAATAAAGCTCAGCACCCGTGTTTGGAATTGTGTATCCCTGGACAAGTTGCTTTTAGGCTGTTTTCCTCTTTGTAAAATAGAAGCAATGATGCTATCTATATTTCATATGGTTGTTCTGAGGATTAAATGTGATAATCCAAGAATCCACCGAGCCAGGCTCCTTGGAAGAATCAAACAAATCTCAGCTATTAAGATGAATTATAGGCTCAGCGCCCACAGTGGTTACGGTGCAAGCCACATACACCGAGTAGCAGTTTCGAACCTGGCCCTCACCAGCTAAACAACAATGACAACTGCAACAAAAACAATAGCCGAGTATTGTGGCAGGTGCCTGTAGTCCCAGCTACTTGGGAGGCTGAGGAAAGAGAGTCACTTAAGACCAAGAGTTTGAGCTTGCTGTGAGCTGTGACACCCCAGCACCCTACTGAGGGCTACATAGTAAGACTCTGTCTCAAAAAAAAAAAAAAAAAAGATTAATTATAGGGTGGGCACCCATAGCTTAATGCTTAGGGCACCAGCCACATGCTCCGGGGCTGGTAGGTTCAAACTTGGCCTGGGGCCTGCTAAACAAAAAAAAATAGCCAAGTGTTGTGGCGGGCACCTGTAGTCCCAGATATTAGGGAGGCTGAGGCAAGAAAATCACTTAAGCCCAAAAGTTTGTGATTACCATAAGCTATGATGCCACAATACTCTACCAGGGGTGACAAAGTGAGACTCTGCCTCAAAAAAAAAAAAAAAAAAAAGAAAAAGAAAAAGATTATGTAATAAAGTATCATTAATATAAATATGGAAAATTTGTAACTGGTAGGTCTCTCCAGCACTCAAAGCTGCTATACACAGTAATACTGACATCCAAATTGTTCAAACCTCAACTAAATAAGTTCTTTTATTTAGAACATATATGAAGGAAATGATAATCTTAGAATTATACATACACATGAGGTATGACAACTAAGTTTATGAACTCATCCTAGGAAAAGTGCTACATACCTTGCTACTGAATATTGCTATGGTCACCTTCAAAATACTCCTGCTGGGAAGCTATGTACTAATGCCAGCACCTAGTTCACCCTTCAAAGCAATTTTGGAACTCTTTTTCTGAAAAGGCCATAAAAACTGTCATCATATTACCCTTGATGTTCTGAATGTAATCAAAATGCCTTTCTTTCAATATTTCCTTTATCTTTGAGTAAAGAAAAAAGTCACTGGGGGCCAAATCAAATGACTAGGGAGGGTGTTCCAATATAGTTATTTGTTTACTGGCTAAAAATTCCCTCAGACAGTGTGCTGCATTATCATGATGTAAGAGCCATGAGTAGTTGACCAAGATTTTCAGTTAAGATTTTCCTGTTTCTCTATTGATATTTACTTGCTCTGCTATGCTTCTCACAGTCAGCTGATGATTATGATGCACAATTTGACAAATTTTTGCAATGCTTTCAAGTCTGCTAGTTACTGGCCATCCAGACCTCTTTTCACCAATGACACTTTTCTCTCCCCTCAGAAAAATATTTAATCCATTTGTACCCTGCCGTTTTCTTCGTGGCATTATCCCCATAAACTTGGACTAACATGTCCTTAATTTAACTTCCACTCTTGCCAAATTTAACAAGAAATTTACAAACGTTTATTTGTTGCTCTAATTCAAACTCTGACATTCTTGCAACACCACATAAAAACATGCAACAATAATGAATACCACTCATAAGACACTACTACATATCTATAGGAACACAAGTGTGAGACACTGATATACCAATGTTATGAAACCTTACCCAGTTGTTTGTACAGTGTTCTCAATGTGTTTGTAAGTGCACAGTGGCAAGCTGATGAAATTGTCAGATTTCATACATCATAGAATCAGACTTCAATAGAGAAATTTGTTCTGTTGAAACTCCAGCAATGTATGATATAAATGGAAAAACTGGGAGAGAACTTAAACACTGAAAATCAAAATCTATGAGAAATTACAAGATGAAATCAGGCCAAGTGAGGTGGAGGCTCTTCCCATAATCCCCACATTTTGGGAGGTCAAAGTGGGAGGAATGGGCTTGGCGCCTGTAGCTCAGTGGTTACAGCACCAGCAACATACACCGGGGCTGGAGGTTCAAGCCCGGCCTGGGCCTGCTAAACAACAATGACAACTGCAACAAAAAAATAGCTGGGCATTGTGGTGGGCACCTGTAGTCCCAGCCACTTGGGAGGCTGAGGCAAGAGAATCACTTGTGCCCAGGAGTTTGAGGGTGCTGTAAGCTATGATGCCATGGCACTCTACCAAGGGCAACAGTGAGACTCTGTCTCAAACAAACAAAAAAAGAAAAGGCAGGAGGAATGCTTGAAGCCAGGAGTTTAAGATCAGCCTGCAGAACACAATGAGAACCTGTCTCTGTAAAAAAATTTTTAAATGAGGTGAGGGTAGTGGCATGCAGGATCACTTGATAGAGCTCAAGTGAGTGTTGTTTGATTTTTTTCTTGCCGATTTGCTGAAGCTCTTTGTAAATTCTAGTTTCAGCCCTTTATTGGATTTATAGCATGCAGATATTTTCTCCCATTCTGTAAGTTGTCTATTTGCTCTATTGATAGTTCTCTTGGCTGTACAGAGGTTTTTAATCTGATCTGATGAAAAGAGGTCTGGACTAGCAGAATTGAAGAAAACACTGCAAAAAATTGTTGAATTATGCATCAAAAGCATCAGCTGACTGTGAGATTTGAGGCTGCAATGAGCTATGCGTGTGCCACTACACTCCAGCCTGGGCTAGAGACTCTACCCCTTTAAAAAAAAAAAAAAAAGAAGAAGAAGAAGGGGGCTCGACACCAGTAGCTCAGCAGCTAGGGCGCCAGCCACATACACCAGAGCTGGCGGGTTCAAACCCAGCCCAGGCCTGCCAGACAACAATGACAATTACAACCAAAAAGTAGCTGGGCATTGTGGCAGGAGCCTGTAGTCCCAGCTACTTGGGAGGCTGAGGCAAGAGAATCACTTAAGCCCAAGAGTTAGAGGGTGCTGTGAGCTGTGATGCCATAGCACTCATCTGAGGGCAACATAGGAAGAAAGAAGAAAGAAGAAGAAAGAAGAAAGAAGAAAGAAGAAAGAAGAAAAGAAGAAAGAAGAAAGAAGAAAGAAGAAAGAAGGAAGAAGGAAGAAGGAAGAAGGAAGACGAAGAAGACGAAGAAGACGACGACGACGAAGACGAAGACGAAGACGAAGAAGAAGAAGAAGAAGAAGAAGGAAGAAGAAGGAGGAGGAGGAAGAAGAAGAGGAGGAGGAAGAAGAAGAGGAGGAGGAGGAGGAGGAGAAGGAAGAGAAGGAAGAGGAGGAAGAGGAGGAAGAAGAAGAAGAAGAAGGGGAGGGGGTAGAGCATGGTAACTCATGCCTACAATCCTAGCACTCTGGGAGACTGAGGTGGGCGGACTGTCTGAGCTCACGAGTTTGAGACCCCACCTCTAAAAATAGCTGGGCATTGTGGCGGGTATCTGTAATCTCAGCTACTCTAGAGGCGGAGGCAAAAGAATTGCTTGAGCCCAGGAGACTGAGGTTACTGTGAGCTATGTGCCATGGCACTCTACCAGGGCAACAAAGTAAGACTCTGTCTCAAAAAAAGAAGGAGGCCAGGCCCAGTGCCTTATCCTTACAATCCTAGCATTCTGGGAGGCCAAGGCAGAAGATTGCTAGAGCTCAAGAGTTCCAGACCAGCCTGAATAACCCCATCTCTACTAAAAATAGAAAGGAAAAAAAAACTAGCCAGACATTGTGGCAGGTCCTTGTAGTCTCAGCTACTCAGGAGGCTGAGGTAGAAGGATCACTTGAACCCAGAAATTTGAGGTTGCTGTGAGCTAGGTTGATGCCACAGCATTCTAGCCTAGTAACAAAGTAAGACTGACTAAAAATTAAAAAAAAAAAGAGAAAGAATCATGAAAATTTCAGTGTTGAAATACCAACATGACGCTTTATAGTTCTAGAAAAAATAATCCTACACTTTGTATGGAACCAGAAAAGACCTCGTGTAGCCAAAATAAACTTAAGTAAAAAGAATAAAATGAGAGGCATCAATTTACCAGCTGTGAAGCTACACTATAAGGCTACAGTAACCAAAACAGCATGGTACTGGCACAGGAACAGAGACATAGAGCAATGGATCACAACAGAAAATCCAGATATAAAACCATCCTCATATTGCCAGGTGATCTTTGACAAAGCACACTTAAACATACACTGGGGAAAGTAAACTTATTAATCAATAAATGGTGCTGGGAAAATTGGATAATCACATATAGAAGACTGAAACAAGATCTGCACCTCTCATCACTCACAAAAATTAATTCATGATGGATAACAGACTTAAACCTAAGACATGAAACTATAAGAATTCTAAAATAAAATGTCAGAAAAATGCTTACAGACATCAGCCTAAGCCAAGAATTTATGAAGACTCGAAAAGCAATCACAGCAACAATACAAATAAATGTGACCTGATCAAATTAGAAACTTCTGCACAGCCAAGGAAACAATCAGTAAAGCAAATAGACAACCTACAGAATGAGAGAAAATATCTGCATGCTGTAAATCCAATAAAGGGCAGATAACTAGCATCTACAAAAAACTCAAGCATGTGTCGAAGAGATGGAGTTTACTGATAAACCCATCCTAGGTCATGTGTGTATCCAGCCAGCCAGTAGCAAGATCAGTCCCCTGTAAACCACATAGATGGGACTAGATTTTCCTAGAATGGGAAATGGATATCTCTAAAAGCTATGCTGAGCAGACAAACATATCTTCCACTCAGACTATCTCCTCCTACTTTTTCTTGGGCTGAAAATTGCTATGGTCATTAATCAGTGTTCAATAACAGATTTAAAATTATAATTGAACAGCCAGCATTATTTCCAGGAAGATGATGTCAAATACTCTCCACATAAACCAGTTCAGGCACATTGGAACTTTTTCCAATGAAAAAGTGAAATACATCCTAAATAAACAACAATGATGCCTGCACCTCGATTCACTTACATATTTCAATTATTCACATAGGCAGCACAGCCCAGTGGGGAAGAGTGTGGGTGTTGATGTAAGAATAAAGTTAGAATCCCAATTCTGTCACTTCCAATTCTCTGAATATGACATATAACCTTTTTGTATTTTACTTTCCTTATCTGTAAAATGGCAAATTAACAGAACCTACCACACAGTTCTGTAATGAGGATGACATGAGTTAAGCTCTATTGTGTATAGCACAGTTCCTGTTACGTGCTAAGTACTCAATAAAGCTTAGCTGTGTTCATTCAACAACAACAACAAAAAAAAAATCAAGGGGCGGCGCCTGGCTTCAGAGTAGGGTGCCAGCCCCACATACTGGAGGTGGGCAGGTTCAAACCCAATCCCGGCCAAAAACTGCAAAAAAGAAAAAAATCAAACAACACCATTAAAAAGTGAGCAAAAGTGGTCACTTCATACTGGTCAAGAGAACAATATAACAAGAGGACATTTCAATTTTAAATATTTATGCACTCCACTTAAATGCTCCCAGATTCATGAAATGAACCTTAACTTGTCTGAACAATATCATATCCTACAACACCATAATAGTTGGGGACTTTAATATTCCTCTGGCAGAACTGGACAGATTCTCTAAACAGAAACTACTCCAAACAGAAAGTAAACAAAGAAAAAGGGACTTAAATACAACCCTAGAACAACCAGGCTTAATAGAGACATATACAGAACATACCACCCCAAGGCTAATGAATATACATTCTTCTCATCAGCTCACAGATCATATTCCAAAATAGATCATATCCTAGGACACAAATCAAACCTCAACAAAATTAAAAGACTAAATTATACTTTGTATCTTTTTTTTTTGAGACAGTGCCTCAAGCTATCATCCTGGTTAGAGTGCTGTGGCATCATGGCTCACAGCAACCTCCAACTCCTGGGCTCAAGTGATTCTCCTGCCTCCACCTCCCAAGTAGGTGGGATTAAAGGCACCTGCCACAACACCCGGCTATTTTTTCATTGCAACCGTCATTGTTGTTTGGTGGGCCAGGGGTGGATTCAAACCCACCAGCACAGGTGTATGTGGCTGGCACCTTAGCTGCCTAGCCACAGGCACTGAGCCTTTTTCTTCCATTCTTGAGATACTTTGCTACGAAGAATATGTTCCAGCTCCATCCATGTAAACATGAAAGAGATAACGTCTCCATCTTTTTTGTATAATATTCCATGGTGTATATATACCACAATTTATTAATCCATTTATGTGTCAATGGGCACATGGGCTTCTTCCATGACTTAGCAACCATGAATTGAGCTGCAATAAACATTCTGGTGCAAGTATCTTTGTTATAAAGTGATTTTTGGTCTTCTGGATATACCTAGCAGATGAATCAAAGGATTGAATGGCAGGTCTATTTTTAGATCCCTAAAGCAATCTTCAAACATCTTTCCAAAAGGAAAATATTAGCTTACATTCCTAACCAGCAGTGCAGAAGTGTTCCCTTTTCTCCACATCCACATCAACATCTCTAGTTTGGGGATTTTATGATGTGGGCTAATCTTACTGTAGTTAGATGATATCTCAAAGTGATTTTGATTTGCATTTCTCTGATGATTAAGGATGATGAGCATTTTTTCATGTGTCTATAGGCCACGCACCTGTCTTTTTCAGAGAAGTTTCTCTTCAAGTCCCTTGCCCCCACTGAGAGACGGCACATTTCTTAAACTGACTGAAGCCATTTATGACAAACCCACAGCTAATATCATACTGAAAGGAGTAAAACTGAAAGCTTTTACTTACGATTGGAAACAGATAAGATGTCCACTATTGCCCCTACTATTTGGAAGTTCTAGCCAATGCAATCAGGCAACAAAAAGAGATTAGGGCATCCAAAAGGGAGCAGAGGAGGTCAAACTCTTACTTTTTGCTGATGATATGATCTTATATTGAAAACACCACGGACTCAACGACAAGTCTCCTGGAAGTGATCAAGACATATAGAAACGTATCAGGGTGTAAAATCAATGTCCACAAATTAGTAGCCTTTGTATATACCAAACTTTGTATAACAGCCAAGTTGTGTGTTCCCACTTAATGGGCACAATGTGGGGGTATATGGCATACCTCCTGGGGGTAGGGCACAACTACAACAGGAACTATTCCTAACAAATGCAAATACTGTAACCTAATTCTTTGCACCCCAAATTAATCTGAAATTTAAGAAAAAGAGAAGGAAAAAAAGTGAGCAAAAGATATAAACAGAAACTATTCAAAAGAAGATAGACTAATGGCCAAAGAACATATGAAAAAAATGGTTAACATCTCTAATCATCAGGGAAATGCAAATCAAAATCACAAAGAAATATCATCTAACTACAATGAGAATGGCTTGTATCAAAAAGTCCCAAAACAACAAACGCTCATGTGGATGCGAAGAAACAGAACATTTACACACTGTAGATGAAACTGCACACAGGAACAACCTCTATGGAAAGTAGTAATATGGAGATACTTCAAAGATCTAAAAGTAGACCTATCATTTGATCCAGCAATCTCACTACTGGATAGTTACTCAAAGGAAAAAAAGACATTCTATATGTAAAAAAGACACCTGCATTTAAATGTTTATAGCAGCACAATTCACAACTGCAAAAATGTGGAAACTACCCAAGTGCCCATCAATACATGAGTGAATTAATACAATGTGGTACAGGATGACCTGGGTGTAGAATATAGGAGTAGAAGAAATTTAAAAATAGAAGACAAATCTAAGTGCTTAAAATGATGTTCATGATATAGACAATGCTAGCTATGTAAGTATTAGCTATTATTATTCACAGGAAATTACTATGGAGGAACAAAAAGGATTGTGCTATGTTAATTACAACGACTTATAATAGTTAAAAACAAAATGAAATAACTCTCACCAAAGGATTGGGTAATTAAATAAATTCTGTTATTTAAACAACATAATGTTTTACAACCATTACAAATTATAATAGATCTATATTTAGTAACATCAATAAGCAGATAAAACAATTATATAATCCTATTTATGCAGAAAAGTATAAGTAAATGTGTATACATACATAGAGATGTCTGAAAGAATAATGACTAATATGTTAACAGTGGTCATATCTAAATATGGCAGAATTGCATGTGCTATATATCCTTGTTTTATACTTTTTCATGTATTTTATAAAATGTGTGCATATATGTATATTTTAAAATTCTAATACATTAAATATTAGACCACAGTAGCAGGGAAAAGCAGTACAAAATGAAAAAGACCAAGAAGGAATAACTTTAAGAAAAAGATAAAACCTGAGCTTGTGTCTTAAAAAATTCCTTGATCCTGTCCCTATTATTTTTCTGCCATATTTATCCTGTTACCCATGCACAATCTTTTTTTTTTTTTATTGAGACAGAGTCTCACTTTGTCACACTTCATAGAGTGCTGTACTGTCATAGCTCACAGCACCTCAAACTCTTGGACTCAAGCAATTCTCTTGCCTCAGCCTCCTGAGTAGCTGAGACTACAGGTGCCTGTCACAACACCCAGCTATTATTTATTTGGTTTAGCAAGCTTGGGCCAAGTTCAAACCCACCAGCCCCAGAGTATGTGGCTAGCGCCCTAACCACTGAGATGCAGGCGCCCAGCCACCAGGCCCAATCTTGAATGGCTCTAACCACCCATCTTCAACATTCTTAAATCACAGCCTCTACATTTTGATGGAGAAAATAAAAACATAGAGATTAGTACCGGTATGAATTCATGATCTTCTTCAAAGTTCTTCAGAATCCTTTTTAAGTATTTCTCATCAGCTTTACTCCTTAATAATTCTCGTAAGGCCACAAAATTGCATTTATCATTCTTGGGAAATGACTATTCATCTCCACAGAGAAAAAAGATAACAGGGTATAAATTACCCATACTTTCTTTCCCAAATAACGAACTATCCTTACCTCCAACCTCCCTTTTGGCTCAAAATGAGAAGCAACCCTGTACTAAGTCCCTTTTTCTTCATTGCTCCGCCTAAACTTTCTTCATTAATTATTCCTGTCCTTTATTTTCAACTCCCTCCTTTAACAAGACTCCTATTTCTATTTATATCTTTTTAGCTCCCACCCAGGTCCTTCCTTTCACACCCACTCTTCATTCAGTGGAAGGTATCTTCCTAGTTGCCTCCCCGTCTTCCATTTATATTTACTACTCAACCAATTACTTCTTGGCTTCTGTTTCCACCATTCCATTCAAATTGCTCAGTTGCCAGGAAACTCCTAATTGATTTATTTCCAACTTCTGACACAAATGACTGTTCCTGCTTTCAAGAAACTCCTCTTTCCGCTATCTTCTGTTTATTTTCTTCCTCTGTTGGTTTTTCTTTAGTTTACTCTTCTCTTCATGCCCCTTAAATATTTTTTTCTAAGAGAAATGAATCCTCAACCTTCTTCTCATTCTTCTCCCCTGATCCAGAATTTCACTTTTTACTACCTCCACTACTACCATGCTGATCTAATCATTTCACCTACACTACTTTCAAGTACCTCCTAATTGATTTCCTTTTAACTCATTTTATTATCTACACTGTAGCCAGACTAATCCATTTTAAGCCTAATTCAGATGATTCCACTCCTCAGCCTCCACCTCAGCATGAAACTCGAAGTCCTTACATGATCTAGCACCTTAATAATATCTCTTTCACGTTATCTCCTACAATTCTCCTCCTTACCCATTCTGCTCTAGCTAGTTTGGCCTCCTGGTTATTTCCTAAATATACCAAGCACCTTCCCAACCTCAAAGTCTCTTTTTTCTTTCTTTCTTTTTTTTTTTTTTTTGGTAGAGACAGTGTTTCACTTTATCCCCCTCGGTAGAGTGCCGTGGTGTCACACAGTTCACAGCAACCTCCAACTCCTGGGCTTAGGCAATTCTCTTGCCTCAGCCTTCGAGTAGCTGGGACTACAGGTGCCTGCGACAACGCCCAGCTATTTTTTTTGTTGTTGCAGTTTGGCTGGGGCCAGGTTTGAGCCCACCACCCTTGGTATATGGGGCCGGCGCCCTACCCACTGAGCCAAAGGCGCCACCCCCAACCTCAAAGTCTCTTTACTTACCATTCCTTCATCTGGAAAACATTCCTCAGATATCTCCATTGCTTACTCCTTCACTTCCTTTAGGTCTCTGTTCAAACAAGGCATTACTCAAAGAAGGCCCACAATCATGCTATACAAAATAGCATCCTTATCACCCTATACAAAATAGCTCCCCAACCACTTTCTTATCCCAAATAATCCTGCTTCATTTTTTTCACTCCCTGACATATTTTATTAAGATAAAATGCGCCTAACATAAAATTTACTGTTTAGAGAGGGATTAAAGATGGCAGCTGAGTAACAGCTTCCCTGTAACTGGGCCTGGCGAATCTGGGGAGACAAGACTCCAGACATCTCTGGCCGGTGGGACCTGCCTACAATCATCCCTTTGAGGACACAGAGAGC